>WJFF01000175.1:60294-72436 GCA_011800825.1 Fonsecaea pugnacius | reverse complement strand
CCACAACCCGCCCCCTACCCACACCTCCTCTCTATTCGTCGGCAGCGTCAGAAGTGCATAAGAGACAGCCCATACATGGCCTGACACCTACCTGCAAGTACTCTTACGAGTTTTTTGAGATATATATAATAGATTCCCAAAATCAACCGAACAATTGACCAATCAGGTCTGATTATCGGGTTCTACCATGCCTGATTGCGACAACTCAGCACCAACGGCATTCTTGGATGAGATTGAGATGAGATGAGATGGACGTTGACGGTCCCTTAGATCAGTTGGTTAGATCGTGGTGCTAATAACGCCAAGGTAAGTCCTTCACTTGAGTACCTACACTCCATATGTTCTAGGTACTCAGTCGATTGTGCAAAAAGAAGGGTTGCTAACGCGCGGGTACATTAAGGTCGCGAGTTCGAGCCTCGTAGGGACCAAGAAAGCCAACCCCATTACTCTACATGTTATATTTTTAATTCTTCTATACTTCCAGAAGCATACGTGAAGGTCGATCGATGTACAATTACAAGTAGATCTGGAAGAGTTAGATGTATATATGGGTGTGTATATACTATACTATATATTTCCATTTTGGTTTTTTTTTTTTTTGTGGCATCTATTGTTTTTTTAGGCTTCTGCTTTTGATTCTGGTCCGATTTTGCGGACAAAGTCGGGACCTCCCATTTGAATTTTATTTTTGGGTCGTCATCCCTCTCTGGGAGGTCGAGACTGCCGGTCCCTCTAGTCTTCGGCGTCCAATTCGGGGTAATGCCTGTAAATCCCCATACTGTACTTCAATCGCCTGTCACTCTCCAGGTAACTCTTGATCTTGTCTAGTGCCTTGACCCGTTCGTAGAGGGCAAAGACCTTGTCGTACTTGCCACTGCTCTTCAAGTTGGCCACGCGCTTGGGGAAGGCGTAACTCACGCCGTCCACGGTCTGGAAGAGGACCAAGTCCGCATAGGTCAGTTTGCCGCCGTACAACCACTCGCCTCCGCCCGAGGCTGGGCCGGAGAGCACACGTTCAAAATATCCCAGAAACTTGGGCAGGCGGACGGCGCGGTAATCGGCGGCCTTTTTGAGGGCCTCTTCTTTCTGTTCCTCGTAGTAGGCTGAGCTGGCAATGGGGTGGTGGACGTCGTGTGGTTCATTGGACAGGCCGTCCAGTGCCGTCAACGTGAGTGCGTTCACGTGGTACAGTCCAACGCTATCCTCGGCGACGTCAGGCACTAAACCGAGTTTAGGACCCAGGTAGGCGAGAATGTTGGGTGTCTGGGACAGGAGAATGTCGTCGCCGTGTTGCAGAATCGGTGGAGCCAAGGGTGGCGGGTTGTTGTCGTCCCCGATGTTCTTGTCGCTGATCTGAGCCATGACCGCGTTGACGCCGGCATCGGTTTTATTGGCCACGTCGATGTATGGAGTGCCAGTCGCTTCAAAGGCGAGGCGGATGTGCTCGCCTCGGCCAGGAATGCTGGGCCAGTAAATCAGCTTGTATGGCATCGAGTCGCCTGTCTCGCTTGCCGTTTCCGCGCCGGTTTTCTGGCGCTTGGAAGAGCGTGTGGAGGAGGCCATGTTGAAGCAACGTCTGAAGACAAAGGTTTGGAGAGCGACCGAACAGGGAGTGATCTTCCCGGAAAGATTGAAATGCGCTGCGGAGTGAGAGACCTTGAGTGGCAGCTGCTTCGTGAGCAGGAGTCGTGGGCTTTGCACGAGGTTGAAAACCACCAGAACAGCCTGTCTCATCTAAGGCTTTTTACAACTGGACAAAAATGAAAAGGAAGAAGAAACAATCGAGTTCCACGCGATTCGATGGGACTGATGGAGCCTGCGGTGGTATGATGTAGCTGAATGGGACCTGCTTGTACATATGTACTCGGCGAGGTCGGTACCTGTGTGCCGAACTCCTCGGGACAATGGAACAATGATTCTCCAGTTCCGGCCACTTACCCCAACCTCCGCATTCTCGAGAGCCTCCTCGCCTCCAACTTGAACCCTGTGCCCAAGTCCCCAGACAGAGATCATTGGCCGTGTCTTTGTTGAGGGCGACATCATTATGCAAGGCCTTCACTGCGGTCCGGAAGTTAGCAGTACATCTTACACGACAGAGAGTTTTCCGTATTATAAGGCCCTTGTTTTGTTGTCTTGGGCGATTGACCTCAGGACTGCCTGACCATCGTAACTGACCCCCCGATAGGCAAAATACATACTACAACTCCAGAATGACCTCTGTACAAGACTCCCTCATCTTCGGCAACATCCTCTCCACCCGGGAATCCGCCGCGATCTGGTCCGACAAGACCCGCACACAGTGCTATCTCGCGTTCGAGGGCGCCCTGGCCAAGGCGCAGGCCCGACTGGGCATCATCCCCCAGAGGGCCGCCGACGAGATCATCAAGTTCTGCCTGGACATCCGGAACGTCGATTTCCAGGATCTCCGCCAACAGACCGAGCTGATTGGGTACCCGGTGCTGGGCCTGGTCAAGCAATTGGTCAGGCACATCAATGCGATCGAGCCGGGGCTTGGGGAGTGGGCGCACTGGGGCGCAACCACGCAGGACGTGACCGACACGGCGACGGTGATCCAGCTGTGGGACACGATGAGCCTCTTCGAGAAGACGCTCGAGGACATCATCTCCTCACTTCGGTATCTGGCGGACAAGTATAAATCTACCCCGATGGCCGCCCGGTCGAATCTCCAGCAGGCAGTGCCCATGTCCTTTGGGTTCAAGCTTGCCAGGCTCCTCGCGACATTTCTCCGACATCGCGAACGCCTAAAGGACGTCGAGGCGAGGCTGACGGTGTTGGAGTTTTCCGGCGCGGCAGGGACGTTGGCGACGCTCCCTCCTACGCAGGACCTCCCCTTGCTCGGTCTCGAATGCCAACGCGAACTGGCCAAAGACCTGAACCTCAAAGTGCCCGAGATCGCGTGGCACACGGAACGCGACCGCATCGCCGACTTCGGCTCCCTGTGCGCCATGCTGACCAGCACGTGCGCCAAGTTCGCGCTGGACGTCAAACTCATGATGCAGACGGAAGTGGGCGAGGTGTCGGAGCCGTACGTCCCGCACAGGGGGTCGAGCAGCACGATGCCGCAGAAGAGGAACCCCATCTCGTGCGCGTACATCACCGCCATGGCGTCGACGGTCAGGCAGCTGAGCGCCAGCCTCTTCGAGGCCATGGTGGAGGACCACGAGCGCAGCACGGGGCCCTGGGAGATCGAGTGGATCGTGCTGCCGCAGCTCTCGACCCTGACGCACGCGACCCTCAGACACACGGCGGAGCTGGTGGCCGGGCTCGAGGTGCACGAGGACGCCATGAAGAAGAACCTCGACATCTCAAAGGGCGGCATCGTCAGCGAGGCCGTCATGATGGGCCTGGGCAAGACCCTCGGCCGCCAGTACGCCCACGACGTCGTCTACGACCTGTGCCGCAAGTCGCAGCTCGAGGACAGACAGCTGCTCGACCTGCTGTGCGAGCACGACGAGATCAGCAAGAAGATGACGCGGCAGGAGTTGGCCACCCTGTGTGACCCCGCCAACTACCTCGGGTACAGCGAGGCCATGGTTCAGAAAGTCCTCAAGCTGGCCGATGAGCCGCCTCAGCAGAGGAAGCCCAGCCTGGTCTAAGCCAGTACAGAAGGCGTTTCATATTTGGGGGTTTGACTGTCTCGTACTCCCAAATGGCCCTGGGAGTGTGCAGATCCTCATCAACTGACCCTAACGTACGGGATTGAGACACGATATAATGAATCAACAATTTAATTCTGTTACGGCGCGTGTTTGATAGGGTAAGATTGAATAAAAATTCACGATTTAGTTCACGATTTACTGTTGGTAGACAAGTGTCAAGGAAGAGCATATGATGTTGATCCTCAAAGTGAGGCATATATACCTATATCCATCATACCTGTGTAGCTGGCCTAACGGCAAATCTTCACCTATGGGGGCTGACGAGTATCTCATTCCACCCTTAATGACGTTCGCTAACGGAAATTATCAACAAGAAGACATTGGTTAACCAGTTTTCCATTCGTCCATGCTCAGGCTGGTACATTGATTGTGCGAAGAAAGTCGCTAGAAGCCTAGGGCCTGGTTGAATGCATCGGCAGCCGCTTGGCCAGTTTGCCCCTGTGCTGCGGCGGCACCCTGGCTGCATGCGTCTAGGGCTTGCTGGGAGGCTTTGCACTTGACATCGAGTTGCTGGCCTGCAAGGATATCTTGTCAGCTGTGATAGCTCTCAACTCGTTCTCTCAGCTCAGACGAATACGAAACACCAAAAGAAACTACAAGGTAAATTCCTCGGTGAAAAGAAACAAGAGACGCCAACTTACAAATAAAGTCCGTGATGACCTTGATGTTGAGTGCGGAACCATGCGTGAACGTTGTCTTATCATTAGGCTCAAAAGATGGCTCCTTGCGGCCGTCCAGACCGTTGGCGAACTGTGAAGTTTCTGTAAGCATATGCCAGGAATTTAATGGCATCTCATGTCGGTGGCGTCGCCAGAACATGGAGATAGTATCTCAGACGAAGGGAGTGACTTACGATGATGGTCGGGTCGGCACAGGAACCCAAATCCAGGCTGGAAGAGCCGGTGGTTGAAGTGGAAGTGTTCGTTGTCTGACTTGCGGTACTGGTCGAGGTAGCAACAGCCGCAGCCGAAGTCGTTGTGGCAGCGACAGCTACCACTGTAGAGGAGGCTGACGCGGTAGTGTCTGCTGCAGCAGGGGGTGCGGTGCATTCTGTTGCCGCAGCCGAGTCAGTAGCTGCAGCAGCCCCTGCAGAAGCAGTGGCCGAGGCAGCGACGGCAGCATTGACCTCATCTTCAGTGGCATCCTCAACAAGCAGATTCTGCGTGAAGATACAGCCAACTGGGTCGTTTTCATCGTCGCAACTGTTTCCCCTCGCAGTCGGATCACCGAGCGTGCCGGGGGCAAAAGTGCCGGACTGCAGCGCATCAAGAGGGTTACCACCAATGTTGGCAATCTGAACAGCGAGTGCCAGAGCGATGTCTTTGTTGACAGTGGCAGCATTGTCAGAGGCTGGATCCTGGTGCTGCGAAATGGCCGCGATTTCCGGGTTTACAGCTTGGATTGCGGTGCAGGGAACAGAAGCTTGTCCAACGGCTCCGGTATTGCGTTCGAGAGCTCTATAAATCAAAGCAGCTGTCATGCCGTCGACATCCCCAGCTGCTTTCGCATTGGTGAATGCTCTGTCGGCAGTAGCTTGTTGAAGACAGTCTGTGTCGGAAATAGCGCCCTGTCCAGCAGAAGCGGCAGCATTCCCGAGAAGACCAAATACAGCATCCACAATGTTGTCGGGGTTGTCTATCTTCAGGAATTGGTTGACAATGGTAAGAAATTTTTCATGCGAGTGTTCTTGCGGCACTTCACGTCGGCCAAGTTTTGCATTCCAAACTGGAGATCGGGTTTGCATCCCATGGTCATGGCTCCGCTTCATATGCAGGTTCGCTGGGCGGGCAGCTGCGACATCAAATCCAGCAGCGAGGAGAATGGAAAGACAAATGGTTGGTTTCATTTCGGCTGTGTCGATGTGTGCTTATGCTGTCGTAAGTCTCGTAAAGAGCGTGAGGGTTGAATCTGGTTTGGTAATACAGTGTAGGCCACAGACCTAGTTGGTTCTCCAGGAACGACGTTGAATTGAATGTTAAAAGGAAAGAAGAGGGTAGAGAAAGAGAATGTGAGGTTGCGAACGAATGGGCACGATCGAGCTGAATCAACAGGCTGGAGAGCCCAACAGCAGGAATGAAGGGAGACGGTGCATATATACCCAGGGCATGGTTGTACCCTTACCTGAAAACTTCCGGCAAGATTCTATCGATCCAACACTGGTGTGCCTCAGATGTCCAGGATACTGCACCATCACCTCGAGAGAGAACTTGGTCTGTGTCGTAACCGCATTTTAGCGAGGAATGAGCACAGGTCTGACCACGATAGACCCATCCACCATGTCTCAATGAATGCCATAGGCCAGCTAAACGGTGGGCGGAGACGTCAGGCTCTCGGAATAGAGAATACCGGGCGCGGTCCATGTTACGGAACAGGTTGACCGAGCAAGCACGTGGCACTTCATCGAGCTTTGGGCCACTTTTCAAGTCTCAGGCGTCGGATCCGCGGGAAAATGGCGCTTGGACGAGATTACGCTGGTGTGCGAAGGAGTCGAGAATGGTAATGGGTTGTATCACATTGAAGTCCTAGCAAGATCGTGCAGCGTCTCGGGTTGGGAAATGATGCTGGCTGAAACGCCGGAAGGGCGAGGGAGCGACCGGCCAAACTGTCATCGTTTGTACGAGATGTGGTGTGTCTCTTCGCTTGACTTATTGTACACCATAACAGAAATGTTGAAAAAAGAGCATCGATTGGACAGAAACCCCCATAGCCACCGCTTTCCCATGTATACCTGGTCTTATAGAGAATGAGGAGCTGGGCGCAGACAAAGCAGGAGAAGATACAGATATCGAGCTTTCCCGTTTTTGGTATAGAAGATCTTGGCAAAGCATTGGCAGAGGATCTCTCGGTTTAGGGCGGCGGGGTCTTTCGCCTTGATCGGAACATCGAACTACACCATTGGTTTCATATACTACTGACTACTTCCCTTCCACCCTCCTTGCTGTGTCTTCTAACAATAACTCCTGCTCGCAGCTACAATATCGCTCAACACTTGACATGCTTTGCAATGGAAAACGCCGTTGCCACTCCACCCCCGTTGTCATCAAGTTCATCCAGGGATCAATCATGTGAGTCGTATCCAAAATTACCAGGCTGGGCGAGTCTCGTAGGACCACCCCGTGAAAGACAGAATCAGCCAGGACAGTTATCTCCCGCCGGCACCCATTCGAGCAATACCCTCCAGGATGCGACCTCCATATCCAGTAGCTTTGCTGCTGCTTGAAGGCGCCTTCAGGCCAGATCCAGGGGCTGGAATACCCGAGTATTTCCCAGCCGTGGGCTTCTGCAGCATACTTACTGGCCGAGGCCGTCCTGGCAAAGCTGACCTGGTCTCTCCACCGTTTGTGCTACTCTTGAATCTGTTGGGGCTGGCTAACGCTGACGCCGAATTTGGTCGCCCGTTGCCATCTTCACTCCGAGGTGGACTTACGGGCTGTTGTGGGTGTTGTATGGCGCGCTGTTCTTCTTGCTGGGCACTCATTGTCAGGAAAAGATCCACCTGGGCAACCAGTTCGCCCTTCTCCACCCTTTCTTGTTCAATCTCTTTCCGAAGTGAATCGGTCTCAGCAGTAAGCGAATCAACTTGACCACGGAGCCCTGCTGCTTCGGCCTCGAGCATTTTCTTCTCAGCGTTTGTCTCCTCGTTCCACCGGCGGAGCTCTTCAATCTGCCCCTCCATCTTGGACATGGCCTCGCTTTGGCCCGGAATAATGCCACTCATGGTTGCTTCTTTCTCTGTTTGCAGCTTGAGCACTTCCTCTTGAGAAGCCTTAAGCTCCATTCGAAGCTGTTCGACTTGCTTGATCCATCTCTTTTCATAGCTGACCTTCAAGTCTGCCACTTTGCGCTCATGTTTGCTCTTGTACAATGCATGTAGCTCGCGAGCGACCTTTTCGGTGGCGTCCTTGACGGCAAAATCAATGTCGGTGCTCACCCCGGGCGTCGTGGGAGCGCCGGGTTTCTCGGGGCTTGGGGTACCCCTAATGCGCTCAGACCGCAGGGTATCGAGGGAAGCTTGAAGTTCAAGGATTCGTACTTCGTGCTCCTCCGATCTTCGCTCGGCATCTTCAGCCTGTTTTCGAAGCTTTTCCTTTTCCCGTTCCTCGAGAAAGATGTTCTGTTTGACCTCCCTAAGGACTTCCTCCATCTCTCGACTGCGGCGCTCCAACTCTTCCTTTGCATGTTCCAACTCCTCCCGAGAAGCACGCTCGTTTCGGAGCTCCTCACTCGTCTTTCCCACTCGCACTTCCGCATCAGTGACGGCACGTTTCAGAGCCATCACTTCCGCCTCCTTGCCGGAGAGCGTCGCTTCAAGGCCGGAGATTCGTGACTGCAGTTCAGACCGAAGAGTCTCTAGCTCTCTGGGAGTAATGGTGGGAATTGACCGTGGCGTAGCCATTGGTTCAAGGTCGATATCCAGTAGATCCATTCCTAGCCCGGTTGTTGCGCCATACATGCTATGTCTCTGGGTAGCAGGTGTTGAAGGGATAGGTTTATCGCCGAAATGAGCTTGGTCCAGCTTTTGCGGAGAACGGCCTGAGGCTCGTTCGCGATCCACGGAAGCTTGCGACCGATGTGCTGGGCTTGGATTGACTTTGATTGGGAACCCTTTCCTTCCAGAAGGACTTCTCCTGATAGGCCGTTGTGCAGAGCCGGGAGGGGGTATCAAAATATTTGTTTGTCCCGTGAAATTTAAGAGATCCGTTGGAGAGTCGTTGAAATAGGTGCTTCTTCGAGGCGTCGCTTCATCCTCCTCGTTTGACGAAATGCTCCGCCTGGTTGCCGACAGGAGGCGCAACGGGCGTTGAGCAGTCCCGGGTGTACCTGTAATTACAGAGGGCCTGAGTTGTTTTGAAGGTGACCAAGGCTCCTGCCGGGATTGGGATGGTGTGTCTCTCAGATTTGCGAATCTGGTCAAGTCCGTGGGGATTGCAGAGATGGTGCTCAGATCCCCAACTGTATCATCATGGATAGTTTTGTCATCCAGACTTAGAGTCAAGGTCATTGTATCCACCTCCTCCTTAGTGCAGTCTGTAGATATGTCGACCCCATCGTCGAGAGCGTGGTGTATCATGGACTCTTCCAGACAATTATCTTGCGCATCTGCGTCCTGCTGCATCGTGTCGATCGCACGCGTGAGGCCTTCGTTGAAGAGAACAGTGGGCTCAGCAGGAGAGCCGGGGGGAGAGCTGTCGACTTTCGATTCGTCTTGTAAGCGGTATTTGATAGGCGACAACGTCTTCCTCGGACTCGAGGGCTGAGTAGAGAGCGTAGGGGATGGGATGGGATCGTCCATGGCAGGGAGAGAGATATTGGTCGTATCAATTGGGGCGGACTGCGCAAGAGTAGTGGTGGACATGGTGCTAGGAGATTTAAGAGCTTCTGGAAGAGGCTTCTGGAGAAAATCGAGCTTAACAGGGGAGGATCTGGAGTTCTGCTTGGCGGGCGACAGGGAAGATAATGGCTCAGGCATCGTGTCGGTGAGGGACATCGAGGGGCGCTAGGTCGTCGAGAGCGGTGCAGCAGAATTGAGATATGAGGACAGCCATGAGAGTGTAAGTGAGTGAAAATAGAGTACGATAGATGAAGGTAATTACTGTAAGGGGTGATGTTATCCCAAGATTGATTTGTTGGTAGCGCAGAGGACCTGTGTCCCAGGCACGCCTTGCTGTCGTTGCGCTGGGTGACAGAGGTCTGGGAAACCAAGTTGCGGTGATCTTGGAAGCTCGCTTCGCTTCCCCTTCGTGCTGCCCCTTGTCAATATTATTATTATTGGGAATTGCTTCGTTGGTCACGCCAGTGGAGCCCGATGGAATAAACAATGCCAAGACGCTAGACGCGAGCTAGCCCTATAACGGTTCTGTGCCTGAATTTCTCGCGTCTCTCTTCAGCCTGCGCCCTGCATGGTGCGTTTTGCCCTCGTGCCCTCCTCCCTATCCCATCAACCGCACCCAGTGAATAGATGCCAGCTCATCAATTGTTCTTCTCCTGCATATGACTTGCATTGCCGCCCCTCCGCATCACAGTTGCTGAGACGGTTTGAACGCCGCCACAATCCGACCACTTATGCTTCTTGCCCCTCTAGCTCGTCACAAGTCTACATTTCTCCTGAGAATCTTTGCCACACTGATGGTTCCGTAATACTTGTCCTTTCTGCAGAAGCGCTTGTCTGTGCCTCGATCCTCTGCTGTCTCTCTTTCCACAGGAGTCGGGCCACTCCATTAGCTGCCAATCGAGCTCCTTGACCGCGCGAACCGCTCCAAATGCCCTTCCTGACGAGAATGTCGTCTAATTCGGCATCTCCTTGAGTCAGATTCCTGGAAGCCACATCTGCAAGACTATACTTCTTCAAAATCTGCGATGCCCAAAGGGGACCTTTCCAGATAACATGCTCCGTTAAAATTGCTTGATCGATGTTGAATGAAGCTCCGGAGAGACTGCCGAAGTTGCTGACGGTGGAATCCTTCGGTCTGAACAAGAAGACACTACTCCAGAGTCGCATTGAGCAGACACTAATGGCGCCTATAATACCTTCTAAGTCCTCGAGCATGAGTTCGTGTCTCAGGAAATGCACGAATTCCTCTGAAAACTGCTTTGAGACGGACTGCTCGGCGTCAGGGGAAGGGGCTAGCAAATCTGCCATTGCTGAATTTGACACTCTCAACGATGAGTTCAACACTTGGCTGAAGATTGCAAACAACACGAAAGGTTCTCGAGCGCAACCTCGCAGGGTAGGTACGGCGGTACGGGTTGGGTGTATCATTGCCCTATCCAAGTCTGCAGCAAGAAACCCTGTCATGCGCAGAAAATTGCCAAAGGCCATGATATGGATGATGTCCGGTTGCTGAATGCCCGAAGAGAATTTATGTCCTGCCTTCTGAGAGAGGTAACGATCCCGGACTCGCGCACTGATTCCGTATGTCGAGCACAGGTCATGGAGAAATAGATGGCTTTGACGGTCTAATAGTGCCAAAGACCGCGAATTGCTCAACCTGAGGTTTGGAAGATCTCCATTGAGGTGTGCATACCGTACAATCTGAGCTAAGATCTCGGTTGGAAGCTCGGGAATGGCCACCATCCTGACTGACGGCGACACGAAGCCAGCGAGAACAGATGATTGTGTTTGCGAAGCGGTCTTCTAGCTTTATACGAATCGCACGTTGCGGTCTATCCTTCCCATAAATTCGAGGGGAAACGAGCTGATTAGTCGCGGCAGATGATTACTACTCGACCGCAGTGAAGAGCCATCGCCACGTTCAGTAATGGTCGTTAATTCATTGTGGCAGCGGAGTACTGGTAGCTTGGGTTCTGTTTTCAAGGTCTCTTTACACAGTCACAAGTTCGATCGAGAGCGAACCACCATTGCGCATCTTAAGGTCCTCACTATCCACTGATCGAGTCGCCAGAGCGGGCATTGGATTAATGTTTTTCCGCTCCAACAAAAGCCCTATTGAAGTTGTCCAACTCCCTGCTTCAACAACCTCCTGGCCCCTCTATAAGACGGGTTTGCGCTCGGACTGCGACGTCCCAGCTGTTCCCGGTTTTTCGGACCACCCTTTGATCTAAGCGGGCCCGGACTCTACCCCGACTCTTCAGCGATTCCGCTTGGCCGGGGCGGTAGTGATTAGTTTCTCCATGGGGCGGTAAGATAATAGAGAAAGGGTGGTAAAACCGAAGATGGAGTACTTGCATGGGGAAAGAGATAGCTCCCTAGCTATAAAACGCAAGCTAACTTCGCTAAAGTTATGGTTGAACCGGAATATCCCTACGAGGAGGTACCTTTTTTAAAAGATGCGATCAAGAAAATACGCTACCCCGGACCAAGACCACCAGGTATTTCCAGGCCGTCTTGCTCCACTTTGTAGCCTAGATGATAGCGCAATGGGTAACAAAGTCTCTCGTTGCACTTGTCATAGCGAGATATTATCGCTAGTGTATCTACGATCGAGACTTGATGGATTCCATGATCATTCCTGCGATGATGGGATGAGATTCCGCAAGCCGCAATCACGAAGTCTCTCTTTGCCGAAACATGCTTGTACAGTGAGTGAGTTGAGTGATGTCATTATTAGCTCTGACCTCACCAACCTCTCCTATACAAGTAGGACAAGCAAGGGGCTTGATTACCCGGTGCTTTTTCCAAGACACAGTCCCCGAGGGGCCTAGCGCCTTCTCTAAGCTGCCATTCAAGACTCGGCAGGCGTCGGGGTGTGAGACATCAACTTTATATACTGTCCTTTCTCGTGTCCCTTCACCCTTTCTCCTCCCTTTCAATCTTGACGCCAGATCCCCAACCACCAAAGATGTGAATGATTGACCGACCACATCCAAATAACACACGCAGAAACAGAGATACTGTGAGGAAAGCGAAGTGATCCGAAGATATGTTGACGAAAATAGGTTGAATTTGCTAAAAGGAGTGACTACCTATACCGTCCAGATTTGGTCCAAAAGAATGTAATTGC
>WJFF01000175.1:32856-54864 GCA_011800825.1 Fonsecaea pugnacius | reverse complement strand
CATTCTTCTTCGAGGGCGATTCGCACACCGCTGCCGTGCCGACCTCCATGCGGTAGACACACTTTTCGCTCTCGCTGACTTTCCAGATCTCTTCCTTCTCTGAACAGGCAAGAATGACCCTCGTGCTCCTATTCGGTCCGTTCCAACAATGCTGGCCGTTTTCGTACTTCATAACCAGCCGCTCACCCGTACCGAGTCCCTTCCCGTCCGTGGCTGAGGGCTCGTCGACGTATTCCGTGTCAAAGCCGACGAAATTGCCCATTCCCGTATGTGCCCCTCCTTTCTTGGGCTTCTGCTTGGTCGACCCCATAAAACACAGCTCATACTCATACTCTCCGCTGTCCTTGGAAATGCACGTATCTTTCAATGCGCGGAAAATGCCGCCTTCGGGACCGTAATCCTTTTCGAGGTCTTCACGGAATCGCTGGATGTCGTTTTCGGCATTGCGCACATCCCGCTCTGCGTCGGAGAGAGTCTTTTTCGCGTCCTGCACGGCTTTGGACTCTTGGGCAGCGGCGGAGGAATCGCCAGAGGTATCAGCTAATATCCCGTTCTCCACAAGTATCTTGCGGAAAGAGGAAATACTTTCGTCGAGCCACAGACGGAGCGACGGCGGCAAGTAGGCGCTGAATTTGTAGAGAGCTGCCACGTCTGATTCCGCCTCGGCCTCTGCGGAGGAGTCGTTCTCGAACTCAGCCCAGTTGATCCCGTTTGCCTCACTGTCCTCTGCGAGAACGGCGTCAAGGTCACGGTCTTCGGCTTCGGTCCAGCCATCATCAGTCTCCCTCGCGGCATAATCTTCCCACCCGCGAACAGCGCGTTTCACCCCTTCATCGTTGAAGTTGGGGTTATGTTCGTCCTTGAGCGCGGCGAGGATGCCTTCTAGCTCCGTGATCCGAGCGACCATGCTGTCTCTCTGGTATCTTGTCTTGTCTAAATGTGTCCTCAACTCGTCCACCCGCGATTTCGCCAGCCCGACAAGAACAGCGACTTTACCACCACCTTTGCCGCCGGCATTCCCTCGTATAGCCTTTAATTTCTCTCTTCTCTCCACCTCTTTGAGATTCTCGTCCGCCTCCTTGACATGGATCTGAAACCCCTTGAGTTTGATCTGGGCGTCCTCGATCTTTATCTCGACTTCTTTCCTGAGCCGCTCCGCCTCCGTCGCCAGCTGGGACTTCCTCTTCAACGCGGCCCTCAGGCTCTTTTGGCGCGTCTCCTCCGTCTTGCGGTATTCCTTGCCGATCTGTTGGCACCGATCCTCACACTTGATGCCCCCGACATTGGCCCACTCGTCCGACCCGTCACAGCACACGTCATAGTCGCATTTGCCGTCGTTCACGCTCTCAAACCGCAGATATGCGGGGAGGTGGCCTTTGTTCTTGCAGTAGAACCCCGGCAGAGCAAGCGTGCTGTTTATCGATACGCTGGCGGGTGTGTCGGGGCCCGGGTGGTACTGTGGAGGAGATAAAGGGGAGAGGTAGGAGCAGGCCGATGTGCCCGGCTCGTCTGAGCCGTCGGGACAGTCGCAGAAGTCGTCGTTGACGCGGGAGAAGGGGATGGATATCGAGGGGTTGGAGATGCACGTGAATATATTTGACGGCGCACTCTTGTAGAATTTGGCAACTGCAGAAGCACATGGTCCCGTACTTAGCTGTCTGAAACCAATCGAGAGCAAAAACATCCAGATTAAGGGGGAGCTGCCTGGATATGGGGTGTGTAGAGATCTAGGGTCGTTTCTTACATTCTGGACCGACGCCTCTAGGCCGTGAGGACTCAGAGGCCCTTGTTTCTGCTGCCCATGCTTGGGATACGAGTAATTGAGAAAGTACGAGTAGTTCTGACCTCAGTATCATCTTGGGATCGTGTGGGAACAGTCAGTCCATGGGCTAAAGGGATGCTGTATTGTCTCTTTGTATACGTGTCGAACATGAAAGTTGTCCGCAATTGAGCTCGGGCCACTTTCCTCGACAAACTGGAACTTTTCAGGGGCCCGCGGCCTTGTGACGTCGACTCCCATTTCCTCGTTCCAGCCTTGTTTGTTGACATTCTACCTACAGCCTCTTGGAACCAACATGTAACGCGTACCTGTTCACTGGACTGCAAGTCCTCATCACACTATGGCTGAGGGAAGGGGGAATAAAGTAGCTCAGATAGTTGACGCCGAGGACTCTGGAGAGGACTTTCAGAAACATGGTCCCAGCATGGCAGGTCCTCACATATTGTCATATAAGTCCACGCCTCTACTCGCAGCATGGCGCCCTCCATTTTCATCTGGTTCAACTCATCTTTCCTCATCGAATACTTCAAGCAACACACTATCATCGCACGGTACCTTTTACCTACCAGAAGGGCTCCGTTTCCACTTCCCGCACACCTCTCATGGATCATGTCTAACATCAACACCACCCCGTTGAGGCCCCAGCCTTTGCCAAAGCAATGACGGAAGTGGCCCGCTTCAACATGGCCTTCATCGCCAATAGGATACCTCGTGGCACGAAGAGAAGCCACCAAGCCGCATTTGGGCTTGAGCCCTGTGAGCATGACGGCCTTGATAGTGTATGCTATTGCTACCCAGGCCTCAAAACAGTAAGCAACCCACGACGGACTCAGCAGAAACGGCCGTCAGCGTTAAAGGCAAGTGGTTGTCACAACGATAACGGTAGGGGGGTGGTCGATGCCGTTCACCTTGGTCTGGGCACGCGTTGGGGGTCAAAATCAGGCCAAGTCCCTCAAACGGTTTCGGTCAAGAAGGCCGTCGGCTTCAACAACCAAGTCAAGCAGGTGGCCTTCTCGCGGTACGATGTTGTCGGCCACGAGGCTGGGCTGATGACAACCTGGATCTCTAGCACTCCCAGCGTCGCCGGGCAGAGGTTACAACTGAGAAGCGCATTCTTGCGGCGTGAAAGGTGCCTGCGGAAGGCTAGAGACGGAAGTATACCTGCCTGCGTCATGCACCTAGGGTCTAGGGAAATCTGCAGGGCTGCCTCTAATGCTTGGAAGGAGCACGACGAGATGAGCTCAAATATAGCTTCCTTTGCAGATATGACGTTGGCGGCAAGTACAACAGGCCCAAGTGAGACAGGGGTCCGTCACTTTCTCACCGGAGACCTCTATTTCCAAGCGATATAGGAGGTCCAGAATGTTGTCCAATATCATTTGTCCGCATTGGCGTTGGATTCGTTGGACTCCAGCAACAGTGCCAACCACTCGCTCCGCAGTGCCATTGAAGATCTCCGGAGAGGCACCAAGGAGGAACTCACTGAGCTCTTGAAATACTTTGGCATCATATATCCCTATCACAGTCAGGAAAGTAGGTCTAGAACGGCGCAAGACGCTTATATGGACAGGGATTGGACCGAGGCAGACACCAAAGCGGAAGCATTGTTCAATTCATGCGCAAACTTGCGTGCTGGGGAGCCCTGAGGGAGATTGTAGAACAGTTCAAGAGAGAGCTCGAAAGGCAGATAGGATCGACGGTCCACTGACGTCTACACCATGGTAATGGTTGTCTTTTTTGGAAGGAAGATGCAGTCGTCAGGAGGGTCGGATGGTTGATCAGCTTGGGGGGACTTGCAAGGCTTAACCTGCTGACTGGGATCGGCGACCGTGTATCTGTAACCTTTGCTGCTGGCAGTCCCAATTCTCTTCCTCTTCCCGTTCTCTTTATCCAAAATAATCCAATAATTCACTTGTCGCTCTTCGTACCCGTGGGAAGCCAATAATAGTAACTCAAATTCGTCCACGAGAATGCGCCCGCGGAGGGTGGGGTCGGAGAACGCTTCGGCGTCAAAGCCTATGCTTTCCTGATCGTGAATCTTTCGAGGATCTCCGGTCGGGATTTTCAGGGTTGCTGAGTAGAACGCTGACGGCTTGTGGGTGGAGGGATCACAAGTATCGTCAGGGAAAAGCACAAGTGGGCCGTCCAAGATGAACCAGTATTCCTGGAACATGACGGCCTGAGTCGGTTTCATGAACCGGACCTTGACTATATAACTGGTAATTTGAAGGTGCTGGCCTGGTTGCAATTCCAGAAATTTGTCCAGGAGACCCCCGGAGGCACCATTCCGCCACAGGGTAGCCAAAGGCGTTGCGGTACCACTATGGTCCAGCACGCTGAATGAGGCATGGACATCTATCCCCGAGAAGCCTGGTATGAAATCCTGAGGATTACTCCAAGTCGTCTCAATCACACCGCGTGACGAGAGCCACGACCATGTGGGAAAGCCTGGGCGACGGGTAGTGCGCGCAGGACCTGGACCTGCCGTCCTCTCTAGATGGCGATCTTGAGCGACCCAATAGAGTCCAAGAGCGAATCCACTTTCGAGGTCCTCGTGCACATAACGGCGGTTCTTTGGTTTCAATGCAATAACTCCACAAAGAGAATGTAACCCACTCCTGCGCAAAACTCCTCGAAATGCGTTGAGAAAGTCAGCGTCCAAGGACAAGTCTCTGATTGTGTATTCCCGAACATCTTCGGTGATCTCGAGATCATGCGCATTGGTTGCTCCCGTCCGAAACAGCGTCGACCGTAATGCGTATAGATCCAATCGGCAGTCGTCATATTTTGGCAGATCTTCCACCAAAGTCTCATAAGCTGATGAAGTTTTACACACAAAATGCCACTGCTCAGAAGTGAAGAAAAGACATCTACGAGCCAGTAGCGCCTCTTGATAGGTCCAGCCTCGACTACTCCACCTGGAGCCTTGTAGTAGCCCGCGCAGTTCAGACATGTTCGAGACTAGTGTGGTGCCACCGACTCTAAGAGCAGGTTGTGTGATTCTGGGTGTCGAGATTCCGGGAAGCCCTGTTTGCGAGTCGTCTCCAAGAGCAACGAGGACAAGGTCTGCCTTGTTGTACAGATAGTCCATCTTGTTGATGAGGGCCATTTTGGAAATTGCATCGTCTTGATTGATACAGATTGCATCAACCCATAAATAAGTACACCCAAGTTTATTAGTGGCGACAATGGCATCTCTTATTGTCTGGGGAAGGAATGTTACATCCAGGGCTCCGACTGCTGTATACGCTTTCCTTGTCACGCCAGGCTGCGCCAGGCCCCAGCAATAGCTCAACGCAAAGTAATCCATGTCCGTCGAGCCATCGATAAGGATTGGAGGATTTGTTCGGCAGTTGATCAGCCTTGTCTTGACAGCCAAGTCAGGGGCCAGTTTCTTGCAACTTGTGTGGCGAGACCGACATTGTCGCAGGCAATCAACGATGTGGCCATATTCGATGTTGTTGGGATCAATATGTCGTGCATTTGCTGCGGCGTTTCCAAAAGCCCATGCACGATCTGAATTCTGACCGGCTGGAAAGACGAGGTGTTCTGATATGGGTCCAGTTCTCCAATTGTCAAAGGGTCCTAGATTTGGGCCAGACCAATGGAGTTTCAAACATTTGTGATAGGAGCCACAGGGCTCTTGGGTTGCACCATCTTGATTGTTTGCGTCCTTCCTGCAAGATCGTGCCTCGATGTAGGCTCTGCTGACCTCGTCAAAAGGATATTGCGGCTTGTTGAGGAAGACAATCTGTGCACAAAAGACACAACAGGGGCAAGTCGCGGTTAACATTGTCCGATTGAGGTTGCCCATGTCGGCAACCGCTGTGCCTTGTGAGTCTGACTGTGTCGAAAGCAATTTGAAGATGGCATTAAAGTTGATGAGTTTGCACCGAGCGCAGAAGGCATCCTTCGGACTCTGCTCTGCTGAAATATACTGATAATTCCGGATGGAACGTAGCCGTTCTTGATGCTCTTTTTCCAGGTCACGCACAATAACACGAGGGGTGTTCTCTGCCATGACTTGAGAGCAGGAGCTGGAGGTCTAAGACGTGATGACTGGGAGGAGATCATGGTTGAGAAGGAAGGAAGTTGGGCGTTTACCGAGACTGAATGAGGCGCAGCCTTATCAAATTAGGTAACCGCACACAGCCTCGTCCACGCAACGACAAGCGACTAGGCAGCACAGCACTCCTCGGATGCTGAAGAGAGGTGCAGTCAGTGAGCGGGCTGCTACGTAGATTGATCTGTGGTCCTTGGTTCATTGTGTATTCCTGCCTATTCTCCCTATGGATTGGACTCATGGATGAATATCCTGTTTGTCTCGAGCCTCAGCTTAAACTCCACATTGCTCTTTCTGCCTGACGTTATCCATGGCCCCATGCACTCAAGGTTCTCGTTATTTTGCGATCTTGTTCACCTAACGCTCTTCCAGCGCAGGCTTAGCCGGCGATGAAGGCTCGCTGCAGATGATGTCGAGCTCATCGCTGTCATCCTCCTCAGTCCCCTCGCTCGACACTGCAATTTCCTCGCCATTTGCCCCGGAATCAGCCACAGTGATGTCTTCCACTTCCCCTTGGGTGCCCTCGGTGTTGACAAGCTCGCTGCTGGTATTTGTTTTGTCGAAGCCCGAATCTTTCAGTGCTGGTGTGCTAAGATTCGCGTCGTTGCCATCCGCGCTAGCGTTGTGTCGGGCATCTCTGATCTTACATTTCTCAATAAACTTTTCGATCAGCGCTCCCAAGGTATCTGCATCGTAGGGAGAGTTGGCGTTAGATGACGAAGGTTCGGTGGTGTCAGCCTTCTCTTCCTCTGGTCCTTGCTCAAGGGTAGCTTTGTGAACAACTTTGGCTGCGCTGTCGGCGACTGAGCCATCTTGGCTGCCTTCAATTGCAAGGCTATCGCTCTCTTCTGCATCCGTGACATTAATCCCGATGAGCTTCAGATTCTCACGAAGCGGCGGCAACGTCATCTTGCCCTTCTGAATTCCACTGTCCAATTTCTTGAGCTTTTTCCACGATGAGATGATATCGGCCCAGATGGAGTCCACGCATTTCATGCTGATTGTGAGCTTTTTAACAGCCTCGGGCGTCTCGGCGAGATTGCTGCCTCTTTCCTCTTGTTCGGTGAGCACGGTCTGCGCCACCTTTTGCAACTGCTCGAATTTGCCCACCAAATGCTCTGCGAGACCATGGGTCTGCTGGACTAGCACCGCGTGAAATTCGAAATCTTTGATGATTCGCAAAGCGGATATTTTTGCCGAGAGCACTTTTACGTTAGTAGTCTGTGATTCAGATGCCTGTGCTTGCTTCTGGCGATGGTGCTCATCAACTATGGCGCATTTGATGGCGAATTGTTCATGGTCAGCAGTCCTGGCCTCGTGAGCAAGTTCGCAGGTTTGGACACTGAGGTCGCTGATGCCTTGCTTTGTTATGGACAGAAGTTGACGTGTGCCTTCACCAGACGCAAAAGTCGGAAGAATGAACACTTGGCTGGCGGCGACATCTAGAGTCCGGTTAATGAAAGAGCGCGACAATATAGAGCAATATCACTTACTGTCTTCCCATACAGCTGATGTGTAGCTGACATCCGCATTTGCCCACGAGTTCTCTGCTGTTTGCGCGCGCATCTTGGATAGACGACGGGGTATGTGTGAGATGAAGAGTTCCAAATGTCGTCTTCGATCAATTTGACAAGACACACACATAAAGGTCGATCTTCACAGAAAGCCAGGGTTAAGGCAGCGAGACTAAGGCAGCGAGATTCAGTGCTGGCAGAAGCATACGCCTTGGCGCGCTCACGGTGATATTATCATTTCACAAGTGACAAGTCGCCAAACCTGGGAACTTATCCGGAATGTGAGGTGACAGGACAGGTCCAAAGGAGTTGGTCTTGAAAAATCTAGCTGCTGGACAAGAATTGTGCAAGCAACCATCGAGCCTTGGAGATCCTGGACTCGAATTAGCAGGATGTGTATATATACTAGACCTTGGGGGAAAGAGGAGGAGTTGAAAGGGGAAAGAAAGTCAAGTCTCAAAGGTCTTGTTCAGTTGTGCATCAGTTGAGCCTGGATGGTATCCGGCCTCCTTCCTCGCAATCTGATGTGCCCTTATGTACAATCCGTGGGAGTATGAGCAAGTCAGATCTTGCAGTTGATTTGACCTGTCGTCTCTGTTTCAAGTCTTTTTGGAACTTCCATCTCTCACTTGCCACCTTTCGATAATCTCTCAGCTTCCAACTCTCGCTCTGCTTGCTGATAGTATTTGGCAGTGTCCACACCGTGCTAGACCACATCAGCTCGTCACACCTTCAATTGCCCGAGAGAAAATACTCACCTGGTTGTGGTTGACAAAATTGGCCCATGGTACCACATTTGCCATCAGTGCCGAGTATCTGCTGTTCCGCGCCGCCACACCTTGCATATATGGGGTGAGGTCTGACTTGCCATAAAGCGGCTCCCCCCTCTTGACTTTATCTACCATCTCCCTCATGTCCATCTTGACTTCTCGTTCGTTTTCCGTCCAGCCGTAGAATCTCACTGTCGTCGCCATCTTCATCAGCCCAAGCTCAATGACTCCGGTGCGCGAATTTGTTCTCGCGGATGGTGCCTACAGCAACTCCTTTGATATACCAATCCCGCGCCTGCTATCAGGCCAACGGCACAACCAAGTCGAAAAGCCATGGGGAATGCGCCTTTGCCGGCAAACGAGGGAGCGTAGCGTTCCGTGACGAGCATGAATGCCGGACCCACGGCTGCCATTCCGGCTCCGTATAACCAGTCTTCCCTTCTTGCATATCCGAATGCTCTTCTCCAGTGACTGAAGAATCATTGTGTCAGTAACGGGCTGAGCGAAGCTTCTAAAACGTGCGAGGAACGAGGAACGAGGAACGTACGGGTCTGTGTCGATAATCTATCACAGGTAGATATTAGCTTGATTCTGTATTTCGTTGTTCTTCCACCTTACCGGGTAGTCTGTGTCCACCCGCTTGGGCGGAATAAACACCTTCTGCTCGTCGGCCATGGTTGTAGCGACAGTGCTCACTCGTATGTAGTCCTCAGTATTGGATCTTGAGGTTCATTCGAGCATGCGGAGCTTGGAGGTGCCAAGGGGCTAGATCGAAATAGGAATAGCTTTACTTATTTCAAATGACGTATTTGACACGGCAAAGTCTCGACGCGTCCGAATACCGTGTGAACGCGTTCCCCACGTCTTCAAATGCAATGAATGCTGATGTCGCTGTCAACCTCTCTACAACACAGGGTGCCCCGAGAACGTACCACTACAAGATGGCAGCAGATCCTCTGACCGCAGCAACCGTTGATAGCCTGTTGAACCTTGACAACTCCGACTATGAAGATGGCTTCAACGACCGGCCACCTCGACGAGACCGTGACGATGAGCCAATGTCGAGCCCCAGTTCCAAACGAAAAGCAGTAGACCCGCTCGACGCCACTCTGGGTTTGGACGAAGAGGTCAAAATCACGAAAAAGAGGAAACCCATCTCAAAACTCGACGAAGCAAGACTCCTCTCGGCGCCAGGAATCCCCAAGTTACGCGCCGATGCACGCTCTGGGAAGTTCTCGAAAAAGCTGCGACTGAAGGGAAAGGGCCACGAGTTCTCAGACGTCGCACGGCTGTTGAATTACTATCAGTTGTGGCTCGATAATTTATATCCACGAGCCAAGTTCGCTGATGGACTACAATTGATTGAGAAGGTCGGGCACAGTCGACGCATGCAAGTCATGAGGAAAGAGTGGATTGATGAAGGGAAGCCGGGATACATCAGAGATAGGGAGGCGAAGAAGGCAGTAGGAAAAGAGACGGAGGCAGATAACGAGACAGATAATCTTTTTGCGGCAGATTATCATTCTGCAGGCCAGGAGGCTTCGAATGCTGGCATTGGCGGAGAGGATGACTCTTTATTCGTTCCGGACGTTCGCAACAAGGCCAATGATGGAAACGATGATGGTGCTCTTCCAGATGATGACGAACTCGACGCTCTACTGGCTGAACAGGAGACACGTGGCACAGCGCGTCCCTTGACTGTCTCGAAACCAACCGACGACAACGATTCCGAGGGCGACGATGACCTCGATGCCTTACTTGCCGAGCAAGAAATGAGGCGTGCGCCTCCGCCTCCGCCTACCTCCCAGTCAGCACCTACATTTGCACCCAAGCTAAATCCCTCGCCCTTCGGCAGGGACGACGACGATGATGACGATGACATGGATGATCTGGATGCCCTGCTAGCAGAGCAAGAGGCACGAATACAACCCAGCATGCGGGCGCCGACGACGCAACACAAAGACTCTGCTACTTCTAGACCCTCTGAGGAGGATATCGACCAGGACGATGATTTGGATGCGCTGCTCGCCGAACAGGAAGCACGGCAACATACCACCAACAGAGCATCCGCAGGATCTCCACGCACGGTCAGAGCAGCGACTCCTCCTCGTTCTGAGGCGGCCGTTGGTGATGATGGACCGGATGAAGGCTATGGAGCGGACATGTTCTCCTCGTCCCCTCTGCGAGGCACAGCACCAATCGGTCTAGGACTTTCTCAGGGCATTGCTGAGCTCGACTCTGCTGCGCTGAGACCAAGCCTTTCCACTGCCCCTGCCCGTATGCAAGAGACTGGAGGATCTGGCAGTGGAGACGTCCCCGTGCCCCTCGAGGCGGAAATATCCAGAGCTGCTGATACCGGCACCGAAGCAGAAGGGGAAAAAGAAGAGTCCCAGGGCGTCGACGCCGGCGACATGTTTTCGTCTTCGCCTGTGCAAAATGAATGACCACATAGAAGACGGCAGCCTAACGTTTTCGAAATCTGTTGTGGGGGGGAATGATGGGTGTTGCAATGGGTGTATGTGATTATGCAGACTCGAACTCGTTTTGTCTAGCGAGCGGGAAAACCTGGTTATACAGTGCAGTGTAGTGCAGTGAGAGAGACACGAGACGAGAAATGAGACACTGAGATACTCGCTGTGGAAATGGCTAGTCGAGATTTTTCCTTTCTGTATACCTAGGTATATACTTTAGGACAAGGTGCTGTATAGCTATGCTTTAATGACCAAGCGCAATCCAACAATGTTCTCCCAGCCTTTGTGGCTAGCTCCTCCATGGCAATGTCTGAATGCCTGAAACTGAACTGTCAAAACGATTCTTTAGGGGTTGTTGTTTCGTCACAACTCTCTGTCCTCGCCATCACTAATCACTTGCATATCACATGAGGGCAGCCTCACAGAAAGATGTGCCTCGAAGCACTACCAATCGCCGCTGTACCTTGCAATCTGAGAGCGAGGACAATGTGGGGGATCAAAAGAAAGCACACCAGCCGATGTACATCCTGCACAGGTTGCGGTGGTCCGTGGCCCTGTTGATCATCTCGTCGACGTAGCCGCCCACGCTCAGAGGCACCGACTCCCCTGGCAACATACCCCTGACCTTGCCGCTGACGCCCTCGAGCACTTCGACCGGGGTGCTGGGCACGCCGGGGACGACTTTCTTCTTGCGTCCGACCGCGTTGATGAAGTCTGTGGTGGGGTCGTGCAGGAAGGTTTCGAGGATGGTCATGAGGGCGTCCTCGTTGGAGCGCAGGAGCGTCAACGTGATTTCGCAGCATTTTCGAAACGGGCCTTCGTATCCGTACGCGCCCATGGCATCGACCATATTGTGGGTCAGCCGGAATGGGACCATCTCGGGTTTCTCAAACGTGAGGCCCTTGTCGAATAGACAGTTGAAGTCCACATGTAAAGTCCCGCCATTGTCTTCTTCAAAGAGAATATTCTCGCCATGCCGGTCGCCCAGGCCCAAGACGTGGCCCACGATCGACATCACCGCCGCCGACCGTGTATATCTCAGTCTTGCATTGAACCACGCGCTTGGGTCTGGGAAACTCTCAACGAACCATTCGTGAAACACCGGGGGAAATTTCTTGAGGACTTTGTTCGTGAAAATTTTGGCGTTCTCGGGATCTCCTGAGCAGGACTCGTCCAGTAAATTCCGGATCTCTATGTAGTTCGGATGGATAGACTTATCCTTGTACAGCTTGAGAATGATATCCCGGAAAGTCTTGAGGTTATCCACCCATTCAATTAAGCCACATTCTTCGTTCATCGGAATAACGGCGTAAGTGCGGATATAGAGTCTCCGTTTAGCAGCATCAACGTCCCGCTTGAGACAGCGGTTGATCATGTTATTAAACTCCATGAGGCGTTGGTCTTTGCGGAGGTCGTCTTTTGGTTTGGCAAGGACGGAGTACAAGTTGCCATCAGAACCACGAATGGTGAGCTTTCTGGGCTTCTGGAGAGAGGCCAAAACAAGGGCTTCGTCGATAAAGGCGCTGATGGTGATGGGTTCCTTGGTGAAAGGGCGGAATGCTTTCAGCTGCGCCGGTTCAAAGCTTGTGGGCATGCTGGGGATAAGGCAAGCTTGATTGGGGACCACCAGTTTCGAAGGGGCGATTTTGTGGTTGAAGCCTAGTTCTCTGGCGAGGCTGATTTTCGTGACTTTGTTCCTGATCTCAAATTCGGAGACACGAAGGAGTTCCTTGACGAATTTCTGGCCGCTGGTGAACATGCTCCTGAGCTCAGCCGCGGAAGAGTCCTTGCTGGATTTCTTCGCGACCTCCACGATCTTGTTGACGATGCTCAAACCTTTCAGTGCCCGCTCCTTCTGTTGTGATTCGACCACGGCCAACAACGTCCAGAATGACTGTTGTGGGAACGCTCTCACTACCTTGACCACAATGCTGCTGAGAATCTCGCACACGACTTTGCTGGGATGGCATATACGTGCAACAACCTGTGGGAGGATGGTATAGAGTAAAACTGGCTGCAGACGGTCAGTGTACTTTTTGATCTGGTTATTCGTCTCCTCAATGATGCGTTTGCGCTGTGCTGCAACTTTGGTGTGAAACTCGGCACTACCTCGTCGGTCATCTCGCGGAAGATCTCCATCTACTAGCTCCAGCCAGAGTGTGAGCACTTTCGGAAGAGTTTGGAAAACGTATTTGCTCCCAGTGAGGAGTGATCGTAAGTAGTTTTCGATGACATGCTTCGCTGTTTCTCCCGTCAGAAACGTCTGGCTTTCCTTACCAGCAGGCATCGCTTTTTCCGAGTCAAGAACTTTGTTGTAGTAGCGGCCAAGGTGGTACCAGCCTTGTTCCCCTTTGCTGAAGGTTTCTGTTGCTTTTCTAAATGTTTTTCTAATGACTTCCGACTGGGTCTGACCAGCTTGTGCTAACCATTTCCCAAGAAGAACATGTGCCTTCGCGGTGATTTCGTTCTGGGAGTGGCGCTGTTCAACTGTCATTGTTGTCGGTCCATTTTCAGCCACATAATCATGGGCCACGAATGCCCCTGACTCAATAGCTCCTTCCAGAGTTTGGATAGCCTTTCGGTGCTGTCCTTCCAGCCACATCAGTTTCGCTTGTTCAATTGCTGCAGACTTGTCACCGAGCGCAGAAGCTTTGAGAACGGCGTTGAAAGCTTGAGTGGTTGAACGTGCTTTGCGCGCGAGTCGAGCGCTCGAGAGCCATGCGGCCGCAACATCGTTTAAGCTGAACATGTCTGGTCTGAGAGACATCAGTGCCCGGCGAATTCCCAAGATATACTGTTTATCGGCGACGTTGGATCCGAGCACATCAAGGCGCCCGCGCAAGGTGTCCAGAACGGCGGCGCGATCTTCTTTGGGACTTTTGACGATCAATTGCATGTCATTGAGAACATGCAAGCGTAGAAGCGTGTCATGGCTGGCCTGGAATGAAGAGATATTGTTCGGGTTGAGTTCAGAGGCGGTGGTGCGAAATACCTCCGAAAGCAGTTGAGTCACCCTTGCCACGTCGTTGGCATTGATGGCCAGTATGATTTCTGCAATGTGGGAAGCAAAATCGTGTCCAATCTCTCGGGGAATATAACTGGACAGGAGATCCCAACGGCTTGTTGCCCAAGCGGCCTCAAGAGCGTAAGGAGCCAGTAAAGACGTGGAATTGCTGCTGCGGCTCTTAATGCCATTGAAGTGGTGGAGGAGGGCGTCATACTGTCCGGATTCCTTGAGGCAAGCCATTAAGTTCTTTTGCGCATCACCGTCGTCTGGACAAGCGACCAATTGCATCTCATACCAGCTTTGAGCAGCAGTCCACCGACCTGCCTTCTTGTGCTCCAAGACTTGTTGTTCAATATCGAGTACGTGCATCCGAGAAGAAATACCCTCGATCCCGTCGGGTTCATCAATCTGTGCATAAATGTCTTGCAACCTCTGGAGCTCGGCTTCAACGTCGTCCTTCTTGCATTTCCGGATATGTTGCTCCCAATGAAACAGGGCTCTTGCATAAGATTTGCATTCCAACGCTCGTCGAGCTAGCACATCGGGCGGGATCTGCTCAAGCACGCGCTCGATACTGCGGATTTCTTCTGAAGCTCTGCCCAAGAGCAGATCATTGAGTCCACGATCTGACTTTGCCAGAGTCATGGCATATTGTTTGCGCTTCTGTTGCTGCCATGTAGACATGTAGTCAAGAATTTCAAACACTGTTTGACTGCAAAGTTTAATGTCGTCCTGCACTTTCCGATCATAATCGTCCAGCGACTGGCTGAGAATTGAACTGATCTCGGTGATAATGTCTTGAATGTCCTGCTCTATGCCACTGACGATAAGATTGACCATAGTATACGGCAGAAGGAAAGCTGGAATGGAAGCATCTTGACCATGAATTATGCGACAACATATGGGAAAGATAATTTCGACGTTATCTCCCGTGCTTCTGTGAAGGAAGTCCAATGTTATGGTTCGCAGCCAGTCGCGGTGCTTCATGCCAGGTGTGAAAAGAGGATAGTGACTCTTTTCAGGAGCCCGAACCTCCTGCACCGTATATTTGGAGCTGATGAACGGCGTCAATACGTTCTGGGTGGATTCAGGCAGCTTGTTCCACAGGCTTGAGGCCAGGTTGTCGGATTCGTCCGACGACGTACTCTGCCTGCAAGCGTTCAAGAAATGCTGTATAGCCCAACCAAGGAAGCCCTGAGCTCGGGTTGTATTAGCAGACAAGAAGGCTTTGACCAGAACGTGCTCCAAGAAGAAGAAAATCCAGTGAATGACCTCGTCAGCAATTGCAAAATTTCCAAGGACGACCATGGTCTTCCGATCTCTCAGGCTTTCGATCTTGCTGGCATCTATGCAGCCTATGCTGCCTAGGCACTGCCCACACAGCCTTGAGACCTCGTTGCTTGTGTTGAACTTCACGCAACAATCCAACAATGCACGAGTCAAGTCGGCCACGAACTCATCGGGCTGTTCCCTAAGGATAGATCTCTGGAGAAGATCCTGTTTGTGGTATAGGAATGGAGCTAACTCAATTAAAGCTTGTTCAACAACGGCGATATTCTCGTCTTGCAGCCTCTGGATATAAGCATTGAGTTGTTGACGCTCATCCAACTTGCTTTTTAGAGCCATTATCTCGGACTCGAACTTGGCCATGGTCGGTATCGAAGCTAATGATGGCATTGTGGCAAATTGATCTCGCACGATATCTGTGTGGGTTTTGAGCAGGTCTCCGACGAAGTCATATGCTAACCGCTGCGAGGGGGTGTCGAGTGCATCCCACGTGCGGACAATAATTGCTAGAGTCTGGTCAACGAGGGGCCTCAAATCGTCTTTCTTGAGTGACTTGACCATGGCTGCCCAAGAGGTAAAGGCAGCATCACAGAGGCCGGGGTCTTCCAATCCGGATCTGAGACAAGTACAAATCTGAGGAAGAGCTCGCACAATTCGGGTCTTGCCCAGCTTGACGACCTCACCCAGGGCGGCGAGGCAGCGTCTTTTGTCCACTTTGGACTCCTTTGCCTCCCAGTCATTCAAAAGAGCAGTGAAGTGTGTGACGATTGCGAGAACATTATTCTCTAAGAAGGATCCCATACTATCACTGCGCCTCGTACCAGATGGCTGTCCCTGTTGACGGGCTACCAGTTGTGCTAACAGTTGCAGTGCTTGGTAAATGCGGGAAGATTTGCCCTGACCACTATCCCCGATCGCTTTCAGGAGTTCACAGGTGATGTGGATGGGGTCTAGGGCAACCCAGTCCGCAAGATCAGTCTTACCAAAGTCTTCAGATACCGCTGACAAAATTGAGATGATGGATTGTTCCGCCTCCGGAAATGGCTGCACGAGCAGGAACGACAGAATTGCAATAAGATTTTGTCGTTGTGTACATAGGTCGAAGAGGGTGGTTGACTGCCCGTTTGCCTCAGCGAATTTCCCGATCACATCCTTGGCCTTGTGCAGGACCAGATACGGGAGGGCGAACTCAGCAGTGTGCCCCATCAAACCTGAAATGTCCATGCCTAGTAGATCGGATAATTGATGAGCAATATTTGACCGAGACATCAAAGACTTCGCGAATACCACACCGAGAGTCCGCCAGAATGGCCGAAAGAGCAGCCACACTGAGATTTGCAAGGATTGGGCAAGATGTTGAATCTCAGCGTATACCATACCACCAAGATACGGGTTCGAGTGACCAAGGTACTCCACGAGCCGGACCAGAATGATGTTTAATTCTTCGTCCCCGACAACTTTAGCCACCTGTGTCAGAGCCATGACTGTAGTCTCCTGTAGGGGAGCGTCTTCTTTGTGCCATAAAGTGTCCAGAGCATCCAATGCCGTTATTCTGTTTTCCCGTGCCAAAGACAAGTCGTGTTGCTTTCTTCTCATCACATAGGCCTGCAAAGTCATCCCAGCGACTATTCTCAGGTCTCTGGAGGAGCTCTTGAGAGACTGGAGGCACCAGTCGCCAGCGGGTGTTTGGCTAAGCTTTAAGTCCTCGGTCGAGTTTGTATGCATGATGATTCTCCGAAGAGAAGACATTGCAATTATTCTTGCTCGTGAACGGCGTGAGATTGTCTGAATGAGGACGACCAAAGTCTTGAGTAACTCTGAGCTCGTAGGTGAAACTGGATCAGAAGTAGTACTCGGTGTTTCATAATCCTCATCGCACGTTGGACAATAGTTATCTAGGGTGGGTGAAGAAAGCTGACATGCGGTCAGACCGAGTAAGGCGAGTGCATTGCATTGTTTCTCCTCAGGAAGACGCCTGAAGTTCTCGGATGATGTTTGGCACAATCCATCAAGATCAGGAGCAGCGCTCCCAGTCAATTCTAAGGTCAGTCGGCGGCAGATTTTCTGTTGCAAGGTCCCATTCGATAGTCCATCCTCGTTATCGGTCGACAGTCGTAGTCTCTTCCGCGCACGATCATTATCAGGCCACGGCTCGTCGTTGTCTTCGGATAGATTTCTTGGTGGTGCAGATGGTGTGACACTCAAGATACGAATTTCGTGACTGAGATTCTGGCAAGTGGTAAGCAGCGATCGGCTGTTAAGGGCAATAGAACATTACCTCGGTGTGGTCACCGTCAGTGGACGGGCTGTCGTTTTCTTCAACAAACTGTCGAAATCGCGACAAGACTTTGCGAAACTGAACTTTTGCTTGAGCCGATTCAGAGTATCTAGACACTACCTTCAAAACCCGGGCCAATCCGACTAACAGCTGTTGAAAAGAAGGAAATTTGAGGCTGGGAACGTCGATCTTGAGGCCATTGGTGACTTTGGCAATTTCAGAAGCAAAGTCTTCCCCGTCAACGACGACGGTTTTGTTTGGCCGCCCATTCGGGAGTGATTGGGCTACAGCCAGAATGCCTAATCAAAGTCAGGGTTGCATACACAACAATTCAACAAGGTGGAGTGACTGGCCTGATACACAATTCTTGAGAAAGTTAAGAATGATATCGCTCGAGTAAGGAATTGTACATTTCCTGTCAGCCTCCACCATAGAACCGAACAGTTCGAGAATAGCATCCCCGTCCACAGAGGCCTGGGCTGAAGCGCACAGCGGAAGAAGTGTGGGGATCAGCCAGGAATACAGGGGACATCCATTTCCATTGAAGAACCTGCCCTGAGTATCGGACTTCACATAGAGAACTTGTGGTGATCTTTCGATTGCGACTCGAAGTACTTCAAGGCACGTTCTGAATTGTGAGTTGCCCCTACCTGCAGCGGTTGTGGAGCGGAAAGGATCTTCTTCGGGGACACGCTCGATGCCTATTTGGAAGACGATACAAATCAACTTGTGATTGACTTCGACGTCGGCGCCCAGATTGGGTTGCCCTTGATCATCGGATCCAAGAGCTTCGGCCAGAAGTTGGTTGAAATTGTCTTGATCAAAGTCAGTAACTCCATTTCCGTGGACAACGTGCGTTGCTAGAATTGAGGATGGCGGAGGCTCAAGGCCATTTGACTGTCGCGCAGCAGACACTGGCGCCATGGGCTCTCATACAAAACATCCATGGATGTCGGTGTGAATGAATCGCAAACGCGTCAATGAAAAGGGAAAAAGGGCGAAGTTGATATGTTACGCGTTGGTGAAAATACTTCTCCGTAATTATTGCCATTTTCGGCTTAAAAGTTTCACCGTGTAGCTTGGCGTCTTGGCATGCATGTTCGGAAAATCGGAAAATCCGGAGCCTTGCAACCCGTCGAGCCGTTGTCTCGTAGTTAATAACTAACGTCTACTCAAAATACCTCTTCTATCTTCTCGTCTTCATCCACCTCTTCGACCTTTGGCCTCTCTTCCTCATCTCTCATGAGAACTTGCACTAGTCGGTCACAAGCCTCCTTGACGCCCTCGTCCTCGACGTGCATGTGCGTCTCTCTAATCAACGGATATACCTGCACTTGTCTCAACTTTTCCCGTCCTTCCTTCGTCGTGGTTAGCAGTAACAATGTTTCGAGATGGGTTGTAAGAATGTCGTTATCGCTGTCCCTAGCCTTATCGGGTGGCAGGAGTTGCAAATCTGGGAGCATGTTTGCTGACTCTTCTTCTGGGAACTCTTCTGATCCAGCAAGTGGGAGGAGGATGTAAGGCAATATGTTGACGCCAGGAACACCGTCCACAGTCTCGGTGTCGTCGGCCAGAAGCAAAGCATGTTTTTCCACTTCAAAGGCAACATTCTTGATTGTGCTGGCCACTCCTCTCCGCCGAATGTGGCTTTTGTGCTCTGTAAAGACTGTTAGTTTGCTTATGGGCACCACACCATCATAATCCCTTTTGCTCAGAAAATAATCCCGGCCCACTTTGTGTTTTGACAAGTCGGCCAAGAGATATGCCACATAATCGAAGTTTGCGTGTTTGTTAAGGGACCCGTCGGCCCCTTTCACGAAGCAGTCAAGAAGCTGATCGAGGGCATAGGGAGACGTAGAGACTGTTTTGACGGGCAAGGCTCGCTTTAGATTGATCAACTTCTCCATGTCGTCTTTTTTGGCAAGGTTGGAGAGGAGCATGGCAATTTCGTCGGCAGTTTGCTCCTTCGGGTCCTTCAGTTGCAGTCAGCTTCCTCTTGGTAACGTGGGCATGAGGTCGACGACCTGGAGGTGGATTCCAACCTACATACTGTTATCTTTCTGAGCAAAGTTTCAATAAATTCATCGTCTGCCACCAGGTTCTCGAGGATTTCAGTGTCATGACTGATGTTGATCAAAATTGTAAGAGCATTCTTGGCTATGGGCTGGAGCCAAACCATGGAGCTGTGTCAGAACGGTGTCAATACATCATATGTATAGGCCGAGGCTTACGGTATAGTCCTTGACAAGCAGTTTCAGGTCTCTCACGGGGACGAGTTGAGGTTTTTTGAAGACTGCCGGATCTGAGGAGTGTCCGACGAGATGGTCACAGGCTGATCGAGAGGGATTCTGTCAGTTGGGGTTTTCATACCATGTAACTCCTATATTTCAAAACATCCAGGGGACTTGACGATATAGACAATGATACAAAGAGGGTTTGCTCACCAACTTGTCGAATCTGAGTGTTTCCATGATGTAAAAACTCGAGCAACTAGGACGATTCAGCCATGCTAGCCACGAATTTCCCAAGAATGGTCTTACCTCTTCCAACTCGGTGGGCATGATGAGCGTGCTTTTCAGGAAGATCTAGGCGATTGAGATAAACACCTCATTTCGGGGACGCTTTCAACATCAAGTTTGATAAAAGTCCGAAAATGGCCTAGTTTTCAAATGACACGAATGACGACATATTTTCCTTAACTGCGCACCCAGGGCACCCTGCACTACAACCACAACCACACTGCCACACCAACAACACCAACCGAAGACCCAACCACAGCTTGATCCTCTTCGTCTCCCAAGCTCTTCCGTCCAAAAATCCACCCCCGCCCCTCTCACCCCTCGTCAGGGTTGCCATCGACATCGCTACACACCACAGCAGAGACCATGCTCCACGCTAAATCATGCGAACCTCGCCTCATTAAACGCTTAGTATAATGGCGCTTCAGCCCTGATTTGCGCCACGATGCATATGCAGGCGCCCGCTCTCTTGGGCAATTAAGCAGCCTTTCGTCGCCCTGTTTCCTCGCCCTGTCATCAAACTATTCCCCATCCAACTTGTTCGATCGTGGTTGGGGCGGGAGACGCAAGCTTGTTTGACCCAAAAGGCGACCACAACATAGACTCCGCGTGACCCTCGATCAAGGCAATCCTGATGCGAGGTTCAAAAGGTAGTTTCTCTACCTGAGGCAGTCATTCATCTGTTCGTCAAAGTCTTCGCGCGAGCTTCGTTGCACAAAGCACGATATTCATGCCGAGACCGTTTAACCTCCAAGCGCTTCGCTCTGTGTCCACTCAACACCGACGGCTTCCACTCCAGTCCATGATACAGTCTGTGTCGCACTCTCACATCTCACAGCTCTAGAGCTCAAGCCTACGAAAACATTACCAATCCTCAATTGACCGATGTAGACACCATGGCCGCCAACGTTCTCGATCCTGGTCTCATGCCACCTCCACCTGGACCCATAACAATTCGACAAGCCATCGACGACCTACAAGTAACCCTCAACCAAATCCGGCGTAAACTTCGCACCTTGATCGACTGGTACATATTTCCGGATGTGGTACCCAATTCGATTCAAGCCTATGATCCACGACTCCAGATCCTACAGCTGCGATTGAAGTCTCTCGCAACCATCGATTACCAGCGACTCCCTTATTTGATCGACGGCTCAGACGATCTCGCCTCACAATACTTGCTACAAATCGTAGAGCAGCTACTGTCCTCCGTCCGCGGAGTCCAGACCATCTTCGTGGAACACTACGACCGGGACCTGCAAGAGCGTCGGCCTTTTGGGACCATCTGGGAAACCCTCCTCTATAGACAGGACCAGATCAAGCAGCTGCCTGCGGTATGTCCTAGCATCCCACACCGTGCTGCCCCAGAAGACCTCCGGCCCGCAGAACTTGGCAATTTCTGTCCTGGGGCTCTGGGGATCAGCAATCACCGTGACAGAGGCCGAATAGGGTTTGTGGAGAAGAAAGAGCTGAACGACGACAATAAGCGCACGCTGAAGGCTTTTGGTGGCGCGTTCTTGAACTGGCAATGCTCCCACTGCGCCTGCAAAGTACGCTACCACGTCGCCGCCAGCACGTCGTCCAACATCCACAACACGGACGAGATTCGCGAGCACCCCGGCTTGGACATTCAGTACCGCAGCTCCTTCCTTGCCAAATGCCATTTATATCTACCACCGTCGGAGAAGACATCCAGCTTGCCCACCTCGACTTCTTCGTTGAACCATAGCCGGCGCGACAGCTACGGCGTGGTCAAGTACGGCTGTGTATTCTGCTTCGCGACTGGCCACGAGCTTGAGCGCGGATTGACCGCCTTCGCCACCGTGCGCGAGTTCGCCGAGCACCTCGCCCTCGAGCATAGGCATCCACTACCACCGAGTCTACTGATTCATCGCTACTCTGTTGCTGTGGAGGGGAAAACCGTCATCGGCGGTCGCTGGGACTTGAATTTCTTGTGAGCTTGGGAGAGGGTGGGTTCCGGGGGGTATCGAATGAATGTACATCTGAAATGGACACGGTTTCGTTCTTCGCCTCTTTTCCGGGAGTACCTTGTGTTCTGGTGGTATTGATATCTGAACTGGACGCGGGTTCTTTACTTCGTGTTTCTTTTCCGGGAGTATGGGAGTACGGGTTGCAGACGACGCTATAATGACTGACGAACGATTTCACGATCCGGGCAGGGACCAGTGTTTATTTGGACGATGGAGCATGTGACAGTGACGGTAACCCATCAAAGGGAGAATGTTATATCTGGAATACCTGACTCTGCGCGACCATGTAATTCTGCGTCTAATACCGAGAAGTCTTACATGGTGCTTT
>WJFF01000174.1:50229-60962 GCA_011800825.1 Fonsecaea pugnacius | reverse complement strand
GTGTGTTGGACGAGCTGTCAATTTCAACTACGTTGAGGATTTCTTTCCGTGGTTATTTCCATCTTAGTTGTCTAGCAGGAGAGATACCACAGGGGTTACAGAAGCGAAGTACACTGCACATGATGATACGATCGATATGTATTTTGTGTATATATCAATGATTTGAGACGGTGAGACAGTGAGACGCCCTCTTTCCCTTTCCAACACCGCCCAATGAAATGAGTGCTCTCTTGCTCCCTCTATAAATCGCAGAACAATAGAAACAGATTCAGATCTTGGCCCGAGGACTGGCATCGCGCAGCACCACCAATCCCCTCTTCCCGGCCTTGTGCTGGTCCCGAAGGACCCGACGCAGGATCTTGCCCGACGGAGCCTTGGGGATGGCCTCGATGACCTCGACCTCGCTGATCCATTTGTGGCGCACCTTCTTTTCCTGCGCCAGCTTAATCAGGTCTCTGGCCACGCTCTCCGGCGAACGAGTCAGCCCACTGCGCAGGACGACGTAGGCCTTGGGTTTCTCCCCGGACGTCGCGTCGGGGATGCCAATGACGGCAGCATCGACCACGTCGGCATGGCCGAGTAGTAAATCTTCCAGCTCGGCGGGGGCGACGCCGATGCCGTTAACCTTGATCAGCTCCTTGAGCCGGTCCGTGATGGTTAAAAATCCTTCGTCGTCAATGTACCCGATGTCGCCGGTGTGGAGGAAGCCGTCCATGTCAAACGTCTCATCGGTCGCCTTCTGGTTGTCCAGGTAGCCCATGGTGATTTGTGGCCCTCGGGCCCAGATCTCGCCGGGCGTGTTTGGTCCCAGCTCTGCTCCGCTCTCGGGATCGACGACCTTGATCTCGGTTGAGGCGAGGAGAGTCCCGGCTTTGGTCGCGTTCTTGAAGTCGTACTTGTCCGGCGTGGTGACGGTGATGCAGCCGCCCGACTCGGTCATGCCGTAGCCATGCTTAAGCCCGGCGTTGGGGAACAGCCGCTGGAGACGTACGATGATCTCGGCCGACAAGGGCGCAGCCCCGGACGTGAAATACCGGATCGAGCTGAGGTCGTAGTTCTCGATCGACTTGTCGTGGACCAGGCGCACCAGGATCGGTGGCACCAGCATTAGCTCCTGCAGCCGGTATTCCTGCACGACCTTCAGCATCAGATCCATCGAGAAGCTCGGGAGCATGTGGACGTTGGCGTTCAGCACGATGGGGAGGTGCATCTGGTGCACCAGCCCGGTGATGTGGAACAAGGGGAGAACCGCAATCATGCGGTCGATCTTGGCTCCCGCCTGTCTCATCTGCAGGCACTGGGCGATGATGTTGCTGTGCGAGATCGCAACGGCCTTGGGGAGGCCCGTCGTACCACTGCTGAAGGAGAGGAACGCGCAGACGTCCTTGTTCTGCCGGCCGCGGGGGATCGTGAAGGGTGCCGTTTGTCGCTGCGGACCTTGCGACCGGCCGATGTCGATGAGCTGGGAGAGCGACACATGGCCGTCCACCTCGCCGTGGAGCATCAGGATCCGATCCGGGGTGATGCCGACCGTTTTGGCGGCTGCCGCTGCGACTTTCAGAGAGCCGGGCACCGTGAATATAAGTCTCGCCTTCGAGAGTCGAAGCGCATATGCCATCTCTTCGACATTGTACGCGGGGGACGCGCCAGCCACGATGCCGCCGGACCGTAGGACACTAAAGAGGGCGCAGGGATACCAGATGGTGTTGGGGCTGAAGAGACAGACACATTCGCCCTGTCGAAGGCCATATTTTTGAACCAGGGCGGTCGAGACGAATGTGCTCAGCTCTTTGAGATCTCTGAAACTGATGTGCTATTCATCACTTGGGCGTTAGTTCCATTAACACGAACAAAACATCGTCGCTGGTTCTGTCTTCCGAGGTGATCACGTACCTCTCCCGTTGCGGCGTCCGAGAAGCCATTCACAGCTTCCGGGGGGAATCTGCGCAGCGGACTCTCCTCGCCCTCGAATAACCAAGTCCACACCGGTGCATCATTGGGAACTAGAGGAAGTTCAAGAGGGTTAGTTAGGGCCATTTGTCTCCATACAAGAGCTTTGATCGAGGTGAAGCCGGGCTTCACTTCGCTGAACGCACCTTTGATGGGAGGCTGTGATGATTGGAAAATAGTCATTTTGATTCCTGATCGACAGACAGACAGGTCTACACTGCAGCTCGTTCTTGTCCCGGGTAGTGATTTCCACAACGATTGAGAGTAGAAAACGCGCTCAGGCACAGGCACTACGACAACAATGCACGTTCTATGAGCCACAACCAACCACCTAATCACGATGATCAGGATTGGAGGGGAGCTTTTTTTTCTTCTTTGCTAGGTACGTGTAACTACTCGTATGTAACTAGTGCCAGGCTTCATCGGGGAAAGAAAGAACGTGGCGCACCGCACCGTGGACAAGATGCCGCATTGCGCTATTCGAGCCTGGTTCGACAAGGCTTCAGCAAGCCTCGGCATGGGTCGTGGGTGGGTTGGTGGGCATAAGGGGTGGTGCCTCGGCAGAGGAACGAATAATGGATAATATGGCACAATCATGGAGACATGGATACACGGGTCCTTGTCTATCCTTCTCTATCCGTGAGTCTTACTCCTTGTTCTGGCAAGGGCGACTAGTCAGAAACCTGGTCAGCCGGAGGAGGAAAGTGGGCAATTGCATTCGCCTGACTCGGGCCGATTGATCATTATTCGGCAGGTGCAAGGGCAGGTGCAAGGGCCCGAAAAGAGTAACTCGGTAGAAGGCGCGAGTCGACGTGTTCTCTAGCGAGAAGAGTGGTCACGAAGGTCTGATGATTGCAGACATGCGGAAGGTTCTGCAGCTTTGTGATACACACGTTATAATGGTGATCATACAAGAAACACAGCTAAACGATTGACCTCGTTCTAATCTCGAATCTAGGATTCTCGTCTCGTCGGTACTCATAAGCCTCGCTTCAACTATATACTGTACTGTACTTTGCGGACGTCTCAAGAGCAAACAATGTCTGAAAATGTTCCCAAAACGACTCGCGATTGACTCCCAAGTCACCACCACCCCCGCCTCCCCCTCCCCCTCATAAATGTTTTCCCTTTCAGACCGTTTACAGATGAGCTTGCTGGGATACACCAACTCTTGGAGCGACGGTCGATCCTGTCTCGCCCGTTCTCGTTAGAGCCTCCCGCTTGGCGCGCGTCGATGCCGGGGGGCTGTCGTCCTTCTCGCGGATATAGTAGGCTGTGTCAGCCTTGGGGTCAAGTTCTGTCTGGCTATAGCCGTTACCGAGCCAGGCAAAGCGGTTGCCGTTATACCGGACGTTGAAGTCGTCCCACCGGACCTGGTTGAGCGCCTCCAGGTAGTGCAGAGTCGAGCCGGGCCAGAGGGCTGTGATAGGTGCGTCAATCTCGGCGCCTTTGTACCAGCTGCGGCAGGGCTCGGACCAGATGGTCTTTTGCATGAACTTGTCCTTGTACTCAATAAAGTCATCAATGGCCTCCTGCTTCGGCGAGAAGGAGTGGATGTTGGTGGTCTGGTAGCGGTCGATCACGCTCATCATCCAGTCTGCCTGGGCTTCGATAGCAATCAACACGGGTCCGTTGCCAATGGGGCAGTTGGGTCCCAAGAAGACCAAGTAGTTGGGGAATTCGGCGGCAGCCAGGCCCAGGTATGAGTGCGGCTGCTTGCCCCAGACATCTTGGAGGTTCTTCTTGTTGGGGCCAATGACTGGGAATCGCGGGCGGAACGACGTGTCGAATCCAGTGGCACAGATAAGGACGTCGACTGGATATTCCTGGCCGTTGTCGCAGACGCAGCCCTTTTCGGTGATCTCTGTGATCTCGCCGTAGACAACTTCAACATTAGGCTTGGAAAGGCTTTCCAAGTAGCCAATACCTGGTGTTAATCTTCGGCCTATAACAGCCTCGCATTAGTATTGCCACAGTTGAGACAACTGCGAACTACTTACATCCGAGAGACCATTCTGGGATCAGCCTCTCCTCAAGGTAAGGATTGGCGATCTTCTCCTTCATGAGGCCGGTGATGTAAGCTCGGTTTTCTTTCTGAGAGGGCGTATCCTTAATGAACAAATTGAAGAGCTTGTTGGTATCACGTTCAATCTGCTTTCTGTACTGGAGGAGCGACCCTGCCTGCTCGGAAAACTTCTTCTTCTCGTCGGCGGTGTAGACGTGCTGGCTCAACCCTTGGACGGGGGAGACATAAGTGGGCTCTCTGATAAAAGTAATAACTTTGTCGACATGGGGCTGGATGGTGGGAAGAACCTGGATCCCAGACGATCTGATAGCCATGACTCTTTAGCTTTTTGACTTCCCATACGTAGAGCAGAGAAATGTTTGTGTGCTTACCCGTTACCGATGAGGCCGACGACCTTACCTTTCAGGTCGACAGAGTTGTCCCAGGCGGCTGTGTGCAACAAGGTGCCCTTGTACTTGTTAAGGCCCGGGATGGCCGGGTATCTCCAGGCGTTCAAGATTCCGCCGGCGTTAACGAGAATGTTGCAGTAGTCAATCGTCTCCTTGCCGGTGGCCAAATCCTTGACCTTGACGATATAAACTCCTCGGTCGTCGTCCCAGGTGGCGCCGATGACCTGGTGCTGCATCTTGCAGTACTTGCGCAGGTCATGCTTGCGCGAGAACGAGTCGAAATACTGGTAAATCTCCGAGCTGCCGGCGTAGACCGACGACCAGTCGGTCTTTGGCTCGAAAGACCAGACATAGGTGTGGGCGGGGATGTCGCATGCACATCTACAGATTCAAATCAGTTAGCCCCTCTGGTATCGATTATGTTTCGCTCAGAAACTTAGTTTTCGTCGTTTGATAGACATACCCAGGGCTAGCGTAAAATGTCAGTATACGTTTGAAAATGCTAATACAGAAGAGAAGGGGGTGGGGAAGGACGTACTATCGATTTTCATACCACGTCCCGGCAATATCCTCGTTCTTCTCATAAACGGTCAAGTCGAAGTTATAGAAGCTTCGCTGCAACTTGTACGCAAAGAGCAAGCCAGAGGCTCCGGCACCAATGCAAATGACCTTGATATGTCTCTCTGCGTGGATGGGAGCATCTGGGAGACCCACGACCTTGTCAAGAACGGTCGGCTGCTTGTCGGCATTGAATTCTGGGAGGTAGACGTCCGACATGGTTGCGTATTGTTCCCAAGAGCACACAAGTCAGGCAGACTGGAGGTTGAGAAGACGTTTTAGGATGAGGACAAGATGTTTCTTTGTCTAATGGCTTCGCCGCATATAAGGGAAACACTATGAAGGGCAACAACTACCTAGGAACAGGCCACTACAAGGGAAAAAAACTACCTAGGTAAACCCTATCAGGTGGTCCAGAGCTGTTCACTCGCACTTGGTAGACCCTCAATCAGCAGAACAGTCGATTCTTGTGGTTGGCGTCATACCACCATCCCATTCTCGTCAGTTGATCTGATCTGTGAGCCGCGGCAATGCACAAAAAAACGTCCGGCATGATTTTCTGAGACCTCCTCGCGTCTCCCGGGGACAGACTTGGGATTCCCGGCTTCGTTCCGAGGTCTCCGAGGCTGGCCAATAGAACTGGCTGCGTAGTACGAGTCGGAAACGAGGCCAAGTATGCGGGGTTCAAAGCCTCGTCTGGCATCGTCTGCCTCGTCTGTTGAGTTGAATTGAGGGAGTTTGGGCGAATCAGAGTCCAAACGGCTCACATGGAAGCGCTGGAACGATCCCCACAACTCCAGTCCTCGAGTAAGACGATTATGGGGTTCACCCTCATGGGGGCTCTCTTCCAGGTATTCAGGGCGGCAATTTCGGTACAAACAGCGGTATTGGCCTATAGGAGAGAGTGCGAGTACCTCGTCCCTCCTGCCTGACTCGTCGAGTTGTAAGGGAATCCACATTAAAACCTAGTCAGGGTATCATTGACCCCACCCGATTGTAATGACTCGAAGTTGACAGGCGGATTATGGTTCATGGGGACCCCAAGTCAACAGAGGATTCTTTGCAAAAGGTCCCTTCGCATGTGGGCAGACCCCACGGGGGAAAACACGTTTTGCAGAACCAACGACCAGAAAAGAGGCCTTGAGGCAACATATCTTTGATCTCCAAGCTCAGCTTCAATACGAGGCCATTTAAGCATTCAGTATGATCTGCGGCTGCACCGAGAATAGGTCAGCAAAAGCGATCCCTCGTGCGAGATACACTTTCAGCCGCCATGTCTTTCACCAACGAGGGCAAGTAGACCAGCCAAGCTCCACGTGGGGAGCTTGTATATCGCTTGGGACAGACCGTGCCGAGGGCGCAGGGGGGGTCAAGGTATATACTCGCTCAATACGCGACAAGCTGAGCCTGTGACTGTTTTGTTCACAAGAATCTACATCCAAATCACATACAAAGGCTTGTCCAGACACAGGACTCGTCCAGCAGGGATTGATCGCATCCAGGTATAGAAGATGCTCCCAGTATCCTCGTAGAGAGTAGAATGCCTGGATACCATGGATCACAAATACAGGGGAAATGCGATGAAAAGACACCCCTGCACCATCTCTGCATTAGTGTCCGATAATGGCGGATGTTCTAGGCTGGCCATCGGGCCAGTCAAGAAACCTTATACGAGGAATAGCAATTGCCAAGGTCCAAAGGTTCGCACTGTGGCGTCTTCAGGATTGTCGAGTTGGTCTCCCCCGGAATCACACCCCCTCAGGTTCCCCGTGCATGTATCGACCCTCCCCATTGTTGACATCCGAGAGATTACGCATAAAAAGGGGGTGTGGGAGAGCTCAACACGCGGACCTCATAACCCATCTTCATTCAAGTCTCTTTTCCCACGGCCCCTCCAATCTGCTCTTGTTGCTTCTTCAAAGCCGCAAATTCCCTGAGCATGGACCCCACAAAGATGACGAACCAAGCTGAGGTTATCCACGAGGAGGAGAAGGAGAAGGAGAGTGAGAAGCACGACGCGGCCATCATCTCGCCGGAGAATGAAATCGATGCTTATGAGAATCGGGCCCTGGACTTGCGAACTGGCCTAGGTATTGTGGTAAGTTGATTTCCCCATGTCAGAAGTACTTGTGGTGGTCGATGCTAAACGCACATATCCCAGGCGTTGGCCTTTACCTATGAAGCCTGCATCCTGTCGTTCATCGTTCCCGCCGTGATTCTGTTGACCATCAACGCCGACATTGGGCCTTCGACTCAAATTGCGTGGGTCGCCCAAGCCTGGACAGTGGGTGGCGCAGTCACGCAGACGGTGGCCGGTCGTTGCAGCGACATTTTTGGTCGCCGGAACTTCTTCATCGCAGGCAATCTTCTTGGTTTAGTTGGTGAGTTTCCCCCGCGACACTGGTCCCTGAGAGTTTTTGAGACTGAGATGAAAATACAGGAACCATTGTGGCGAGCCGGTCAGTCTTTTTCCTTGTGTGACGGGGATGATCTGGAGGATGAAGATGGTGCTGACTGGGTCGTTTTCAGAGCCGACAAGGTCAACCAAGTCATTGCTGGCACAGCCTTGATGGTGCGCTTGATAATTACCCTCCCATGTCGAGCCTGACTCTTGCTTACCTTTCCTAGGGCGTTGCGGGTGGTATACAGCAGATCGCGTATGCGGCCGCCAATGAAATTGTCCCCCGAAAACATCGAGGCAGTGCCATCGCCTTCATGAATCTGTTTGCGCTTCCCGGATCAGCCTTTGGCTCTGTCATTGGTGAGTAGAACGAATTCTGATATTGTCATGCACACCTGTTGACCGTGGTTCGTCCATAGGATACGCGATCGTTGCGGATCTGAATTGGCGCTGGACATTCTATGTCGGTGCCATTGCCAACGGTTGGGCCTTCTTGTTGATCACCATCTTCTACTGGCCGCCTGGCTTCGTTGGCCTTCACCCGGGAAAGACTCGGTTCCAGCAATTCAAAGAGCTGGACTTTCTTGGGTTGATCTTGTTTGGCGGTGGCCTGACCTCCTTCCTGCTCGGCATCTCCTGGGGCGGCAACCCATATCCCTGGACCAGTGCACACGTGCTGGCACCGTTGATTCTCGGAGGTATGAGATATCCCTCTCCAAGTGCCATTTCTCTGGTGAAATATGCGAAACTAAGACTTTTGATCTTCAGCTGTCACTCTCATAGTGGCATTCCCGCTCTGGGAAGTATACAGCCCCGACAACCTGGCCAAATTGTTCCCCCCAGGCGTCATGAAGAACGTGAGGGGATTTTCTCTCCCGTTGATCGCGATCCTGATTTCAGGAATGTCGGTACGTGCTGGAACAGTACTGTCACTCCACTCACCTGTCCGCTAACAGTTGCTTGTTCTCGCACAGTTGCAATCCCTTCAAATCTTGTGGCCCCAGCGTAAGTCGCATCCAGGAAACCACTCTGAATGACAACCACTGACCCGTGAGTAGAGGTGCAGTACTTGTTCACCCAGGTACCCAGGACCATTGGATGGTACAGTCTTGCTTTCAATCTCTCTGCAACCAGTAAGCAAAATACCCTTCCCCTCGCACCACTCTTTGGTGGTGTATCCCGAAAGTCCGGAGACTGATTCAAAGGACAGTCGGAATCGTTGTGTCAGGAACCATGTTCGGCGTGCTCAAACGGACAAACTGGCAATTCTTTACCGCCATAGTGGTGCTGACAGCCTTCATCGGCTCCATGGCATCTGTGAACGAGAACACGCCCGCGCGAGCCATTGTTCTCGTGGCCTTTGCGTCCTTTTGGGTTTCGGTCGCGCAGGTTGTCGGTGTTCTCCTCGTCCAGTTTGGTGTTGAGGACAAGCATATCGGTGCTGCCACAGGGTGAGTTATCCCGTGTCGCTCTGGGGCCCTTCCAGCTGACAACTCAAACAGTATTCGAGGCTCCACACTGGCTTTTGGCGGCTCCATCGCCGTCGGCATCTACAGCAGTATCCTGAACAACAAGGTCTCGGACGAGCTTGCGCCGCGTGTAGCTGAAGCAGCGATCGGGGCGGGTTTGGACCCAGATAACCTCGAATCCTTTATCGGTACGTTCAGCTATCTATCAATCTATCTGCTCTCCGGGGCTCCCCTTTCCCCCGGCTTCCCCAGCCTTGGTAATTTCCCCCACTAACCTGTGCCTGGTCTTGCAGTTGCATTGACAACAGGCTCTACCGCGGCTCTGGGGGCCATACCGAACATTACCCCGGCAATCATCAACGCAGGCGCAGAGGCTGTCAAGTCGGTTCACTCGGACGCCTTCAGGCTGGTTTACCTCGTCAGTATCGCCTTTGGCGGTAGGTTAACCTTCATCCCTTTCTCACTAGAGCTCTTGGAGGAGGAATCAAGAATACTGATCCGCTTGTTTGTGTGTGTTAGGTGTCGCCATCATCGCATCGGCGTTTGTCAAGAATGTCGACCATAAATTGACCCAGTAAGTCACTGATATCACGCTCTCGGTAAAGGAACGTGCCCGCTAACTATCATTCCCCTTCCACAGCCAAAAAGCGGTCAAGCTCGATAAACCCCATCTCATCGCCCACGGTGAAGGTGAAGCTAAGGTCCTCCATGCCGATCAACAATCTGTCTGAGCGAATTCCACCTATGGGAACCAATTCCAAAATCACAAATCTAGCGAGAACATCCTTCTATCGGCCCCTTTCCAAGTTCTTTCACGGGGGATCCAGACAGGGAAGACTTGAGTGCGGAAGAGCCTACAACTAGGAGATGGTGTATAGTACGAGTAGATACTGTTTGCTTATTAGAGAGCTCTAGGCTCCGTGAGCTCAGATAGGCTCTCTAAAGGTGTTTGGTTTTGGCGGTTGTCAATTGGCCTTGATTCTAATAGCCAGGGTGCTCTAGATCGTGTTCATTGCTGGCGGCCCAAGCTAGAGGGGGGACGCAGACACTTTGTTCACGTCGACCACTACGTCCTGCTTGAGTCCTGCAACATGAAATCTGAACCTATATCTGACTTGAGGAAACAAGTGATATGGTTATTGTATAGTGTTGAATCCGCAGCCAGCCTCGTCTCCTGGACTGGGTTGGTATATCAAAAAATACGGCATTAATTGTGATTTTACATACGTTTCTCAATCAGTAAATCGCAGGGTACATATCCCTTCTTGTTAGCACTCATCCATGACGAAAACCTAGCCATATGTCCAGGAGAATTTTGATAGAGTTGACGAGGCTGCCTGTTATCAAACCCCAAGATGGCACAGAGTCTCGCTTACTAACTATATAAATGGTGTGAAATCCAAGACTATGCATTGGCCATCTCTTCTCCCCTCTCTTTGTTCGACTTATGACGATGATGACAATTAAAAATTCTATCCTTTTCTTCGTCCGTGAACATCGCCACAATTCCGCACCTCACTAGCTTCGACGTTTGCATCTTCTTCGTCCATCTTGGCCCCCATGCTCCGTGCGATCAGAGTTTTGCCGGCCCCGTCGGTTACGAGTCGTTAGCCCTGGTATACCAAGTTAGTTGCCGAGCAAGGCTCCCCGGGTCCACATCTCCTTTTCCATTTTCCTCTTTCCCCTTTTGGGTATGAGACCATCGAGATAGCAAGGTCCATACACCCATGGCAACCCAGATGGTGACTATGGGTTCCCTTTATGCCATGTATGTACAAGCACTCACAGATGAGCGTAGGCTACCATTTAATCATGATGTTGTCGGGCTGTGTCTTCACAATTTTGGTTCCTCTGTCTCCATGGTGATTGATTATGTGCATACTTGTATTTGTGGAAGATGTAAGTCTCCCGGTCTAGCCACTGGCCCGACCTGGCCTCAC
>WJFF01000173.1:61547-72835 GCA_011800825.1 Fonsecaea pugnacius | reverse complement strand
TTGACCCGGGAGATTTTTGTTTTGATAGCATGAACCCCTGTTGCTAGAACAAAGATCATGGTATCCCTCCTTTTGTGATTTCCCAAAAAAGACAGTTGAAGACAAGCGAGAAGAAAACCACGTGGTCCACGAAAGCGAACGGAGCAGGGGCCATTCACCAGGACTCGCATCGGCCCCGCGCCTCGATTTACCAGAAGAAAGCCGCCAACTTGGAAAATGTTTCACAGGTGAGCCCCTCACTCATCCGGGGGCTCTGAAAAGAGGCCGATCCTCACGCGGTGGAATTGCGGCAATTTCGGTATGACGACAGCCATGAGGGCCATAAAGTTGATGGTAAAGTACGTGAAGTCGTAGTGGGTATAGTGCGTACTTAGCAGAAACAGGACGATGGGCACGGTGAGAAGGAACTTTTTGGCGGGTGTGTATTGGTCGCCGTTGTCAATCTGCTCCCACATATTAAGGTTGTCGTACGCCCCGGCATTGAATTCAAAAGGCACGCCTCGCACCCAATGAAACATCAGATAGGACCCAGCCATGTAGGTTATGTTTGTAAGTGTCCACGATATCTCTTGAGTAACGCCAGGGATGATGTCGAAGAGGATCTTGAGGCCGATTATCAGGACGGGGTGTATGGTCCAGGCTCCTGCAGGCGATGTAGATTAGTCCCTTGCTCTCTTATTTTTATGTTAGGCTGTGGCTCTCTCATCATCACGGCGCACCTTTTGCATTTACCCATTGCGAGTTGAGATTGGGGAGGGCAGACTGGTCACTGATCTGTTCTAAGGACTCGGGAGGTTCTTGATATATGATGCTGCTCGATCGCCTCCTCCGACCACTCTTCGTCGTGCTCATGGTTGGATCGTAGGACGACACGGGAGGGGCCAGTCTGGCATTGGCTTCGAAGGAGATGGAGCGGTGGAGGGTTGTTTGGGAGGTCATCGAAAAATGTAGGTGTTGTTGCCAATGGGAGGACGGTATCTTGAGAAGTGCAAGGAGGGAGCTATGGAGAAACTATCGCAAGCCGTGAACTGTGAAAAGGCCAGCATGTGGTCAGCAACGCGAGGTGAGAGTGGCGTAAGGATCGTCCGTACCTGTGGCAGCCTTGGGGGGGTGGTCGCGGGATCAGTCGCGTTCGAAAGGTGAAGCTCAATAGTAGACCGGAGTCTGTGGTCATGAAGTGGAATAAATGTCAGAAGATATTCAATTTAAGTTGAGAGGCTGCTAACGGTGTGTGCGCAGAGTATATAAGATCCGGAGACACAAAGACAGAAGGGGTATGTAGTGAGACGCGCACGGTGTTCGGGGTCGACCGACGAAGTCTCAGATTTGGATATAAATGGGTGAGGTGGCTCGGCTGGCGGATGGGGGAATTGGTGATGGCGGTAATAATTATTACACAGTTGGAAGGGGGATCTAAGTCGAGAGATCGGGTTTAGTTAAAGACGGGCACCAGATTCCACCAGCCAGAGGGGGACAAAGGGTTAATTAATGCACTAGGCAGCCGACAAACTAGTGAACGTGTGTGAGGCCCAGGTGCAGACAAGTACGAGTACCTAGAGTCCTCCCAGTACTCGGTAGTGCCTAGGTACCTAGGCGTCTAGGCACCTTAACTAGCAAACTAGGTAGTCACCGCGCACACGACCCCCTTTGTAATCCCCCGTTGTTGCTCCAATTTGTGGGCGGCAGGCGGGACTTGCTTGTTTCTTGCCTTCAACGTCACACTTCTTGGCAGACCTTGGATCAATCTGGCTTGGTGCCCTCAACACTTTGTTGTCTTGATTACTGTACCACATTTCTCCAGATTATGCTGGAATGACGTCTTCAAATCTCTGGCTATTTCCTCCTGCGATCTTGCACCGCATATGACTACGCATGCCTTCGACATAGAGCGCTTTATCCCTCGTTCACGGCCGTTACCTCGACTTTAGACCGATCTGGTCCTCGATAACCGGCCGACACGACAAGGATGGAAGGACTGACGGCCGAGATCCGAACCGCGGACAAAACAGAACGAGATAGAGATATTTGATGATACACCACTTGGGCCAAGTTCCGCCTGTGATTAACTCCGAGAACTGTTGCGTGGTTTCTTACAACTGAGTCCTTGAGAATGCCTACAATATGGTTCAAAGAGTTGTATTCGAATCCTTTAATACGGTTTCCCCCGGTGCTCTCCTCTTGCGAGACCTCGCTTCGAAAGCCCTCAGCCTCTTCTTCCACGAGGTGCACTTTGCCTCCGTCTCCTTGGGCCCCCAAGTATATCTCGCAGCAGGAATCGGAGCAAACCTCCAGCGTACGCATTTTCTTTCGGGAAGTACTTTCCAGTCCCGGTTGTGTAATCTTGCAACTGCTTCAAGTTTGCGAACACCTTCACTGGGACTCCTGTTCGCGGAGCGTCCACAAGGTCCACAAGATTGACATGCGTCTGCCGAATCCGCTACTCGTGGTCAACGACTGCTATCAACACAAACAAGTGGAGCGGTATCAGGGCTCACCTTTCGACAGTCGTTCAGGCCAGCAGGCATTGGAACGATATTTAGAATGTGACACAAACTCTGCCAGGCGTTCAGGTCATCCCCATCCGTGCCATAGAGGTCGTTGAACTGCAGAACCATTGCTGACTTGAAGTTCTCCATGGCTTCCTCCTTCTCATCCCACCCCTTATCCCAGCCAAATTCATCACACATGCGGTAAAATTCGCGCCAAATTTCTGCAGACTCGTCGTAGTCAAACTCAGGATACTCGGCGAAGAAATCACTAATATGGTCTCTGCGTTGCGGTCTTCCTCGACGTCTCTGTCGTGGGCGCCTCTGAGCACCTTGCGAATTTTGAGCGGAAAACTGTCGGACACTTGATTTAGCAAGGGACGAGAAGACGGCCGAGAAAAACACCGGCGCAAAGTTGAATATGCAGCAACTTACTATAGGAGGATCCTCTCCTGGCTCAACATGGGCATACTTGCATGTCGATCCAAAGCGGCATGTCCCAGATTCAAGATAGCTGAAACAGACTCTACCACTGTTGCTCCTCATTGTGAAGCCCGAATAGAAAACCAGATGGGAAAACTTAAGAGTCTCGTGAGCGCAAGACACAACTAAAGCGAGCGAAGAAGGAAATGGGGAAGGCAAGAGAAGCACAGCAACATGTACATCGGTAATATTCATGTGCTTCGTGGCCGGGTCATCATGCTCAATGCACACCCCTGCCTTGACGGTCCTTTGTGACCTGAACCACATCAGTGAGGCAACCTCAGGTGTTTTCTTGCTCTAGGTACGAGCAAGGCTATTCGCTGGGCACAATACGACACGCTGCCTATTTGCTACTTACCATTTGGCTACCCGTGGAATGGTGGGCGAGTACCCTGCGAATCCGAGGCTGGCGGGAGGAGACGACCCAATCTCCTTACACCGCCTCCTGCGAGCACGCGCAACCCCGCTTTTGGGAGCCTATTCCAACGCCCCTGGATCAATGTGATCGAGCTGGCCCCGACCGAGCATGTTGCCAGAAGACCAGAATGTGAGAGGTCGTCTCTGCGAATGGCCGGCATATCCGTAGCTCGCGGATCATTGCCTGACGCCAGCTAGAATAAAGCCGCTGGCCAGGGTGTGGCTCTGAACCTACGTCCATTAGACAGCCTCACGAACGCTTCTGTGCATGCTTCAATCGCTCAGGCGCCCCCGCATGAGACTCATTTTCACATGGGCTGAGGAGAGGTCTCTTTGTCTTGGTTGCCTCTTTCCGCCTTTTCTTTTCTCAGTCAGGTGAGCATCTGTCTCGCTTGTACGAGAACAACATGGATCATAGCGTGGTTAAAGTCCACACCATCTGGGTACCGCAGTGTCAGACTGCCTCCATTCCAGCATGGTATCGGTCGAGGTAGATGGAATTGGTCAACATTGATTTATCGCGAGTTCCAATCTCTTCGTGGGAATTATTCTTTGAGGCATGCGAAGCCTGATGGATTGATCTAGAAGATTGATTGCCATTGCCGTCAACGTAACCACCCACTAGGAGGACTTACTTGGGCTTGACCTGATGTGAAATACCCAATTAACAAATCTTGAGCGGTACGTATATAGTCTACCGGAGCACAGTCTCGTCGCCATCAGAACTTTGGCCATCAAGACGTGCCTTCCACTTCCACGACTTGCAAATATATCTACTAACCGTTTGTAGTAGGGAACTACCGGCCCGCTCCGAGGCTCTAGCTAAGTCTTGCCATTTCACTCAGAAATTTCGTCATATGATTGGACGGCTGTATTAGGATTCACACGCCAAGAAATACTAGGTAGCGGAGCACACGAGGCACACGGCTCGACGGACGAGCCTGCAATGTGAGCTTTGCTGCGGCTGGCCAGGTTCAAATTGTTGTTCCCTCTCAAACACTCTGCCGCGCACCTATTCTCATTCAATGTGAAGGACCCCTCATACTCACCATCCTCCAGGGACAGGAATCTCCTTGACAAGTGGCAGCGCCTGACGACCCTAAGCGCTCACTTCTTCCTTAGTCCATCAAGACAGGGCTGATGCGATTCAGGTATGTAGCGCTACCGTATGGGCGCTTAAATGAATGCAGAGTCCCCTGCTGGCCAACAAGAACCTTTGTTCTATCTCAGCTCACTTTGTTACTTGCGCAGGAAAGATCGTGCCCTCCACCGTTGGCTCATCGTCCTTCTGGCATCCCAAGATGGTCAATTCCCAGGAGTTGCTGGATTGGTAAGTACTCGGACTTGATTGACTACTCAGCACCGAGCTAAAGCATCATAGGTATGATGGCCTCTACTCTCGTACTGTGGACCTCGTAGGCGACTATGCGGGCGACGAACTATTTATCATCGAAGGAGACTCATTGTTTCTCCTTGCGTTTTCAGACGATAAACTCGATTTCTCGCCAGGCCTTCAACTGCTCCATGCGACATACATCGTGGAAAATTTCCTTCGGGCTCTCCTCCAGCGGAAATGCAAATTCAATCTCGTTTTCTTCAACAAACACGCGCGCTTGTGCATTCCACAGAATACTCCAGCTCAGCTGCACTCCAGGTATCTCCTTGCTCGGGAGGCAATCATTCAACACTTCATCTGCTATATTCCTCTCACTACTTCATCCTTGAAAGTCAAAGTCTTCGACTCGTATTCTTCTCAAGACTTCGACAAGTATTTGGCATCAACGGGAGCATACTTCTTCATGTGCCATGACGGATCTTTTCCACTACTGAAAGTTCAAGACAAGTCGGAAGATGACAGCGACAATACACAAAGTCCAGCTCTCTCAGAGTTGCAGGCAAACATTGATACAGCTCGTATTTCAGAGCAAGACAAAGTGACTGGTCAACTAAGATCCCAAGAGACTCGATTTGACTACGCTCGGAAAGTGGCATTGCGTCTAATGATCCACTGGTTCATCGGTCACAGTTATAATATTGCTCTCGTCACCACCGTGGAGTTCCGGGACACGAAGGTAAGCTGACCCTATCCTGCTCAGGATCAAGTTCCAAGAAATATCTGACAATGGCATCAGGTCATGGCAATGATTGTCGAGGGCTCCAGAATGCGAGTGAGCCAGCCGGTGCGGACGCAAAGCGACACATCTGAAGTATTTGCGGCCTCGGAGGTGGAATCCCAAATCGAACACGAGCCACTCTCCCCAAACCTAGGCCGCACTGCTTGTCATGCAGTTGAAAGTCAAGATTGCAACAAAGAAAGTGAGAACCCTGTACCGCACACAATACAGAATGCCAATCCAAACGAGGCGATTGTCCACGTGCCGGAATCAAAAGCCCTCACGGAGATATTGGGGATTCTAGAGCGAACGCAGAAGCAGCCTCTCTCACAACGGGACTTGTTGGTAGTTGCAGCCCTGAGTCTCATGTTCAGATCCGGCAAAATTGGCGCCGCTGCTGTACGAGAAACATGTGCAATGCTCCTACATACGATCGTGGTGCGGGACTGTTATCTCTGTGATCGCGCTCTCGACAATACAAGCTCTGGTACCAACTCAAGTTTCTTGACGGACTTTGTCGACATATCCCGCAACATTCTCGTGTCGGATGCATGGCGAAGAAGTGTCCTGCGTCAAACGCTACCGTGTGACCTGGCTGATTTGCTTGATGGAAGGCTATTCATCAACATTGTGTCGTCGCTTCAGTGTCCTCCCTGTCGAGCCACTCTCGGTCCTTCAATGTTCTCATCATTTAGCCACCTCACGTCCCTTCTTAACGATACTTGCGCTATCAATTTGCAGCTTGAGCTAGAGACCTCGCGGCTCACTGTTGTACAACAGGACGTTCGCTTCAACATAACAACACAATCGACCCAGGGCACAAAGAGAATCATACCCACGAACGGATGTGAGGTTCGGACCACAGTCCTCCCTTTCAATAACCCGGTATTCAATACCCACCTGGGGCCCATACAACTTACCATCGACGTGTCCCCTAGTAAAGAGAACACATCGCGAATATTCAAGGAGCTCAGCCACTGGCATAACCATCGACGGCCCATCGACCAGAAAGCCACTCGGGAAATGACAGAGAGGCAGAAGGCCCGTGCGAATCGACGAAACCAGTTTTTCATGAAGGAGACCAGGGACTACGCTGCCAGCCTGACCAATGCTATCGGTGGCGTTCTAGAGCCGGAAACTATCATCGTAAAGAAAAAAAAGGCGGGACTGGCAGAGAGACATGGAACCGCCAATAGAGCAGGGCCTGAAAAGAAGTCAACTCATGTTGAAAAGAGTCAGGGCTCTCGAGCCAATGTCAAAGAGCTCGCGACCGCAAGGAGTCTGGAGAAGCCGAGTAAGGACACTACCAAACTGGTGGAAGCATGGAATTCCACAAGGATTGGACTGTCCAAAGAGCCACACCTCACGTCCCGCTTCCTCAAGGCCAAGAACTATCTGAGCGGTTTGGCCAAAACAAAGCGAGAAGCGGTGGAAGCCGATGTGTCAGTATACTTGCTCAGTATTCTGATTGAGATGTGGACTGTGAGTTGTGCGACCGAGGAACGAGTTCATGCAATGCCCATCATAGGACTGGTTTGGAACCAAATCCTCCAGATCAAAAAGCTAGAGCACGGCATCACAACGAAGATCGCAACGTACGTCGCCAACACGATCCAAGCCTTTGGTTTGCCGGCATTGGAGCCGCTCCAAGTCCAAGAAAAGAACAGCACTGGCTCTACAACCATATTGTTCGAGCCCAAGCAAGGCGCTGCTGTGGGCATTCAACTATCTCCACTGGAATTCCAGCTTGTCCACGCCGGGCCATTCTTTGACCGGGACATGGGCTCAGCGCCAGATCCTCGCGTTCGCGACTTTGAACCGGACAAGTGGCAGCGAGACGTCCTGGACCAGATCGACAGGAAGAGGAGTGTCTTTGTTGTTGCCCCAACCAGCGCCGGAAAGACATTTATTTCGTTTTACGCCATGAAGCAAATCCTCGAGGAGGACGATGACGGGGTGCTGGTCTACGTTGCGCCGACCAAAGCCCTTGTCAACCAGATCGCTGCAGAGGTCCAGGCTCGATTCTCCAAATCGTTCAAGTTCCCCGGGAAGTCGGTCTGGGCCATACACACGCGCGACCACCGCGTCAACAACCCGACGGGGTGCCAGGTGTTGGTCACAGTCCCGCACATGCTGCAGATTATGCTTCTCGCCCCGACCAATGCGACGAGTTGGTCTTCCCGAGTCAAACGCATCATCTTCGATGAGGTCCATTGTATCGGCCAGGCCGATGACGGAGTTGTTTGGGAACAGTTGCTGCTTCTCGCTCCGTGCCCCATCATCGCGCTCTCAGCGACGGTCGGGAACCCGCAAGAATTCAGCAATTGGCTGAGCAAGACGCAGGAGACCAACGGGATTCAACTCGAGATGATAGAGCATCACCACCGCTACTCGGATCTCCGCAAATATGTCTACAGTCCGCCCCAAAAGTTTCTCTTTAATGGCCTGCCTGTCCGTCAACAGCTCCCCTGTGTTGGAATTGACAACGCCGCTGGGGTAAGTTTCATGCATCCCGTGGCAAGCTTGGTTGATCGCTCGAGAGGCATACCCGACGATCTAACTCTAGAGCCGCGAGACTGCTGGACGTTGTGGAACGCCATGAAAAAGCACGAGACACAGGAATTCCCTGTGGACGAGTCACTGAACCCTTCAAATTGCTTACCGCAGATTGTACGCAAGGTCGACATTATCGAATGGGAAGCCAAACTCAAGGCACTTCTGAAGACTTGGGTAGACGATCGCCACTCACCTTTCGAGATTGTTCTGAGAGAGCTGGAGCACCCCGCGAGGAGCGCACAACGAGCAGCGTTCCAGACCTCTTCGGGTAAAGTCGACGAAGACGAGATATCTCGCCCGATCCAAGAGGATGACTTCCTCGACACCACCATGCCTCTTATCTGCGCACTCCACGACGAGGGTGCCCTTCCCGCACTATTTTTCCATTACGACCGGAATGCATGTGAACTCATCTGTCAGCGTCTCCTCCGGGAGTTACAGGAGGCAGAATCTCGGTGGAAGGAATCGAGCAGAACGTGGCACACCAAAATCAGCAGCTGGGAAGCCTGGAAGCTTAACAAGGAGAAGCAGAGTAAGAAGAAGGCACCCAAGAAGACAAAGGGAGGGAATGCCGACGACGAACTGACTACGCGGGCTGAGAGGAAGCGGGAGGCAGGCTCGGAGGAGTCAAACATCCTGGAACTTTTTGATCCCAATAACCCCGTGGAGGGATTCCACCTGGCTAATATGCAGAAGGTCAGCGCCTTCGACTTTAGGGATTACGCAAAGGAGCTCGAGAAGCGCTTTGTGCCGGACTGGCTGATCGATGCACTGAGGCGAGGCATCGGTGTCCATCACGCAGGCATGAACCGCAAGTACCGTCAAGTGTGCGAGATGTTGTTCCGCAAGGGCTACTTGCGTGTAGTGATAGCCACTGGGACACTGGCCCTGGGTATCAACATGCCCTGCAAGACGGTTGTTTTCTCGGGAGACTCGATCTTTCTGACTGCTCTGAATTTCCGCCAGGCAGCGGGTCGAGCGGGACGGCGAGGGTTCGATGTGCTAGGCAATGTGGTCTTCCAAGGAATCCCGTACTCAAAAGTCTGCCGGCTGCTCAGCTCAAGGCTCCCAGACCTCAACGGCCACTTTCCCATCACCACTAGCCTGGTGTTGCGTCTTTTCATCCTGCTGCACGAATCGAAAGGTGCAGAGTATGCTGTCAAGGCGATCAATTCGATCCTATCATGTCCACGCATCTACCTGGGTGGCCCGGAGTCGAAACATACCGTCTTGCATCATCTGCGGTTCTCTATCGAATACCTCCGCCGCAACCAGCTGTTGGACGTCTCTGGTGCTCCTCTGAACTTCACTGGTTGTGTCTCTCACCTGTATTACACGGGAAATGCAAGTTTTGCTTTCCACGCCTTGCTCAAAAGCGGGTATTTCAGCAGACTTTGTCGACGCATTCTCGGTAGGAAGGAACAAGTTCTGCACACCTTGATGCTTGTCATGTCGCATCTTTTCGGGCGTCGATACCTGAGACAGTCGGTTTCGGAGTCCCGCCGCAACGAAGCACGGTGGTCGTCTTCACTCGTCATCCTTCCACCTCTGCCAAACGAGGCAGCGAGAATTCTGTTGGCCCACAACGACCAAACACTCGACGTATATGCTGCGTACGTGTCAACCTACATTGATCAACACGTCAAAGATGCTGACCACACCTTGCCACTCACTGGACTGAAATGCGGCGGTGACACGTCACTGGAGGAAATCGGCGTGTCTGTCTCTTCCCTCCCGCCACCCCGCATCAATTCAGCTTTCGTTGCTCTCTCGGGCCACCGAGACGAGTGGAAGAGTGTGTCCGACCTGTGTAAGATGGTGCGCAGTGGTGTCTGGCTGGAGGAGGCCGTGGTTCCCTATGTAGGGACGTACCCAGACGAGAGCGCTGCACTGTTGAATGCTTACCTTTACGACTTCTTCAAACATGGGAATGTGGTTGCCCTCGAGAAAGAGAACGGGATTCGCAAAGGAGAGATGTGGTTTGTCCTCAACGACTTTTCTCTTGTCCTCGCCACCATCGTGACCAGTCTAGAAAATTTCTTGAAGCTCTCCTCGCCAGCGGGGAACGACACGGGCGATATCATGGGCTTTGGTGACGTGCGCGAGTCGGAGCTTGATGATAAGGCTGTGGAATTGGGCCTGGACAACAAGGCCACTCCCAGCCAATGGATGCCGTCAAGTCAAGAACCGTCCAAGCAGGAATCGACCGCTACGAAGGGGGGATCTAGTCTTGGGAAGAAGAAGTTGGTTGACAGTTGGGAAGACGAATTGAGCGACAACGACAACTCGGCAGAAATCAACGGGGCCATCCCGGAAACCATGGGTGACGCGTTCAAAGCTGCCAAAGCGGAGAAGAAGGGTCACGCGCCCAATACAAGGACTGCGCAGAAACAGCCGAAGGGGTCCAAGGCCGAGACGGAGGTGTTCGAGTTTGGTGAGGATGAAAACTTAATGAACGTTTTGACGGCGTTCACCAAGCTTCAAGAGGAGTTTAATGAGAAGTTCAGGGCAATGTGGGCATAAAGGCGTTGGGTGAAAGGATGGATGTTGCAGGACGGTGAAAGATGTGCCAGTTCTCCCTGCAACTTGCTGGTATTTCATGGACAGTTCGGCTCGAGTCTGTACGACAAGTTGATTCAGTTTTTACCTGTACTGTCCTGGGCTTTTGTAGAAGACATGAACAAGAAATCAAACGGTGGAGAGACAAAAATGAGTGGAGGTAGATAGAAAGGCTGCGATGCAAAAGGGGGTAGTGGGGGTTTACTCTTGTTAAAACTAACTAGTCCATTCCTGAACTAGAGTCCCGGTATACCTGCCTCTTCCCTCTATTTGCGGCTCTGTACTCGGTACTCGGTAGTACGATAGGTGCAGCCTCGACGCCCGCGCACCGCGCAGTCTGGTTGGCAATGGCGGCTTCCAGAGGCGTGAAAACAAAGTGAATCCCTCATTTTTCATCCCTCCTCATGACAACGTTTCCAACCCAAATGGTGAAATTCACATCCTCCGATGACGATGAAGACGAGAGTGAGTCGCGGACCGCTACTGTCGGCTTGATACGCGATGCGAGACAAAAAGGTCAAGTCAACTCCGCACCTGTCCTTTCAACTGATTCCTCACTTTCCTCTCAATCTCCCACCATGGGCAATGCGGCTTCGCAGGCCGTTGCGGCCGAGCCCACAAACCAGGATAGTCCACCAGCCCTCGCATCGTCAAGCGACAATGTTGCTGCCGG
>WJFF01000173.1:15150-28364 GCA_011800825.1 Fonsecaea pugnacius | reverse complement strand
GTCCTGCCTGATGCAGGAATCGCACAAATGGGTTGTGGTCAATATTGGCCCTTTTTGATTTTTTTCCTTTTTTCGGGGTTTTCTCTGTACTTAGCTAGATAGCCTCCTTGTCCAAGCCGTGCATCACCCTCACTCGTCCTCACTATCCTCAATCCAAGAGATAGTGGTCGAAAATGAGTGGGGGATCTTCGGTCGAGTTGGGCAATTGCACATCAGCAATACCAACGCCCCATGCCGGTTCCATCCCTCCTCCCCATCATTTCAATATCAAGGTCATACACAATTCGGATCCCAGTCCGTGGAACTCCATTAGCATAGTGTAATCGAGATCCTAGAGAAGCAAAGCATTGCCACAGAGGAAAGACATTCATGAACACAGTAACAGCAGGGAGGACAAAATACCGACTCCGAAACCCCACGCTTGCGAGTACGGCACCCTGAACAAGTGTAGACTTGAGATCAGAACGCCGGCCAAATCAGCATCCAAAACAAAGTCGTGGTCAAGTGCTTGTGAGATTCAGCGATAGTGAACAGCTTCGCTGGCAATTTCGGTCAGCCTCTTCGGTTGGAGGCAGACTACTTCGGCCTTGTTGTTGACGGAAATCTGGGCTGGCACGTTTGAGTGCATGGGATATCGAGCTCGCCGCTCAAGCTCGTCCAGGGGGGTTTGAGAACGGATGTACTTGACGCGGCCATCGTCGATGGGATTCCAATCCCAGCTTTCAAAGCGACCTTGAGTCAAGGCGGACCAAACCAGCCGACGTTGGCGCTGACACCTGAGGACATCCTCGGTGATCTTCTTGAAGTCCCACTTTTGACTTGCTTCTGTTTCGAAAGCCTTGAAGACAGCCAGCGTTTCTGGGTCTTGACTAGTGGCCAGGTTGGTCAGTTCCAGCGGGTCGTTGCGCAGGTTGTAGAGCTGAGGTGGATCAACTGGACATGTGATGTACTTCCAAGCGCCTCGTCGGATCATCATCAGGGGCGCTACAGTTCCTTCGCCCATATACTCGGCGAAGACCGTATCATGGCCTCCGTCACCACCGTAGAGGTGAGGTAACAGGGACAGACCGTCCATGGGCAATCCGGGAACCAGCTTGGATCCGATCAAGTCCACGAGGGTTGGCATGAGATCCAGGGTCGAGACATTTTGTGACACACGGTGAGGACGGAACTGCTTTGGATGGCTAATCAACATAGGTACCCGGACGGAATTCTCGAAGTACGACACTTCGGAGTCTGTTAGCTATCTCGGACCTAACACCAATTGCTAAAAGCAGGAGGCGAACTCACTCTTGTACCAGAGGCTTCTTTCACCCAGCATGTCTCCGTGGTCACCGGAAAACATAATAACTAATTTGATGTCAGTCTGTGGGATAATTTTACAATTGGGGACGGGATTCGTTGCTTACTGGTGTTGTCCTCCATGCCACACTTCGTCAAAACGTCAAGCAACTGGCCAATGCAGTCATCGACATAACTCACGGCACCGTAGTATGCCCGGCGAGCCCGCTTGATCTGCTCGTCCGTAAATTTGTGGCCCTCAATCTCGCAGACATGCATCAAGCGTCGACTGTGTGGGTCTTGGTCTTCCTCAGAGATAGTCACATTAGGCAGATCGATGTCAACACCGTCGTACAAATCCCAATACTTTTCCTCTATGGCGTATGGGTCATGAGGATGGGTGAAGGAAACTGTCAGGGCGAACGGCCGTTTTCCAGGAGGGGATCTGGCATAATCGTAAAGATATTGTTTCGACTTGTACAGGACCTCCTCATCGTAGTCCAGCTGGTTGGTCCTCACACACGGGCCAGCTTGCAAGATAGAGCTGCTATTGTGGTACCACTCGAGTCTTCGGCCTGGGTCGTCCCAATTCACCGCCCAGCCGAAATCACCAGGGTAGATGTCGGCAGTCAACCGGTTTTCGTAGCCATGGAGCTGGTCTCCGATGAAATGCATCTTCCCGGCCAACGTGGTCTCGTAACCAGCAGCTCGCAGGTAGTGTGCGTAGGTCGGTGTCTCAGACGGAATGGAGCAGGCATTGTCGTACGAGCCGATCTTGGAAGGTAGTTGACCGCTGATCAAACACATGCGAGACGGCGCACACAGCGGAGAATTGCAATACGCCGAGTCAAAAACCACCGAGCGTTCAGCCAACTTGTCGAGATTAGGAGTCTTGATCCGTGACTTGGGATTGTGCATCTTCAACAACGGAGCAGCAAGCTGGTCGGCCATGATGAAGAGGATATTCGGCTTGGCCGGAAACAGAGGCGTCGAGAAGCCTTCGACACCTTGGAAGCCATTGGGAGGCGACACTGGCGGGGATTGAGGGAAAGGATTGAAGGAACCCATGATCGCAGTGATTTCAATATCTAACGTGTTGTATCTGGGGATGGCTGTGTTGTCCACGAATGTAGCAGAGAACCTGGATGTTTCTGCTTGAATGCTCGTCGCCCGGATGGAAAAAGAGAGTGAGATATGAAAAATGTGTAAGGGCGGGAAGTGGATAGTTATAGAATTTATGAGAACGAGGGGTGAAGGTGAGACTTTCTGGGGTGGAGGGAGGAGGAGGGTCACAAGGCCAGTTTCCCGAATCAAGGAATTGGAAGGAATGACAGAAGGAAACCTGGAGCAGGGGAGGACCAGAGTCGAGTCAAGATGCAAAGGGAAGAAAAATGGTACTGACCCAAAGCGGAGGTCGCGAGGAAAACGCGAGCAAGGGAAAAACAAAGTGAATACGGAGCGACTGGCACCGAACGGCTGTGGTTTCGAAAAAGAATTTGGAGCTGCAGGCTGCAGTTACCCACAAGGTTTACTGATCCCGGTATGGCGTATGTGGGGACGATGATATTCATTTCAATCTGGCACGTCTGGCCGACTTGAACTAGCATCCGTGGACCGTAGACCGTGGATTGTAAGGCGGTAAGGCCGTCAGTCTGTGTGATTGCACAGAGGGCCAGAGCGCCAGAGGGCTGACAGAGAGGCGTTGCGATGTTGCATGTTGCAGTCAGACTCCCTTTTTCGAGGATGCAGGATCTATCAAAGAGTCTTGGAAAAAGGACACACGAACCGGGAAATCGGGTAAGAAGGGGTTCAGGGAGGCGAAAAAAACCCCCCATGATGGAAGAAACACCAAAGTGTATATAACAGGATGACGAAGTGAATCGAAGATGGAGAGGCTCCGCGGTTACAAAGGCGAGAATAACATAATATTAACGTGCGAAGGCATCATTGAGATCCTCTCAGAAGCTTGACTGAAATGACAACATCCTAGAGTGCGATCACGCCATTGTTTGCCACATATGGACAAGTGTAGGCGGTGTACAAAAATCTCCGACCTCGTTGGATGCTTGAAGTGCACGAGTAAGCAACGTCCATGATAAGACACTGTTACATAGTTAATTTCGTGGCTTCGGAATTATCGTTGGCATTATTGGACGGCGCCGGTTCCCCCGATCCTCACCTTGGTTGGTATCTTCAGGTGCCCAAGGTGACTTGGTGAGCCTTGGAACATTGAACTTGGGCAGAAAGTGCCTGAAAAGGGCAAGGGGTCGCTTAGGGGTTCTTTGAGGGTGGTACTTGAGAGAGGGGCCACTGGGGGGCACGGGTTGACTCGCCTATGCACGGCTGCAGGACACTAATCAACTATCATTTTCCCTGTAGGCAAGGCTAACAAGTGGTGGCCAGTGCGAGGGGGGAAGGCCTCCCAATCAAACGCCCCTCGGCCCCCGTGACCCCCTAACATATCGAGTACTCGTATCCCTTATTAACGCCCCCTTGTTCCCAAATGCGACCCCCAACTCTATTTGGTCGCTTGAGTTGCTTCTTCAGTTCATTGATCCCCCTTCGATCTGCTTTGATCAGATCCGCCATTGGTTGTATTTTGTCGGACTTTCGTTTGCCCAACTCAGTCTCCCAAGTGCAAAGTCAAAGAATACGGGGTACGGAAATTGGGAGGACTGTGCCACCGGAGAAAAAAGGACAGAAGGGAAGGGATTTACTGCTTTGAGCTCTGCCATCGTCCAAGGTACCACAAATTGGGACGCTGGTCACAACGCTGCACGGAGGCCGACGAGCGACCAAGACACCGATTGATAAAATTCCTCACATATCTAGCGAGTGGTGAGTGCTTTGTGTCCCCAGAACTCGGACGCCTGGTACTAAAATAGGTTTTTGTGCATTTATTTACGAGGTAATCTGAGGCATGGAGTTGTTGATTCGTCTCAGCCTCGCACACAGCCTTGGCCTCGAGCAAGTTTGTTCTGGACCCTTTTTCGCTCCCCGCGCTCCTTTGCCCTTTTGCCCAATCAGTGCCTTTCTCACAAGTATTCGAGTCCAGAATGTCTTAGACTGTGGAAAATGATCCTGATCAACCACGTGAAGCCTCCATCAAGTTGATGGGTCGCCCCTCAGATTTTTATTACATCCCTTCCTTGAACTAGCAAATCATTCCATCTTCTATCTTCAATCTTCATCAGAGGACTTTTGACGCCCAGATCTTCTAGAAGACATCGCCTTGCTCTCTCTCCACACATTGCCGGAAATTGGGTTTCGGCGACAGACATGGACCTTTACTGCTCAACCCCCAATATCCTTCATTCTCATATGGGTCATGGGTGTTTCAATGTCATTTACAGATGGACTCCAGAGCACGGGCTTCTCCCCTTGTACTCCACACGGAGTACTTAGTAACGAGTGCTTGTTGCGGCTCTGCCTCGGTCATCCCCCAGCAGGAATTGTTCGCTTATAGGGGGTTATAGTTTGTGCTCTTCTTTATACTGAGACACATTTACTGTCCAAATACCGCACACATGCCTGGCTTCTTGATCTCCTATACCATTGACATAGGACATTCTCCTCCGCACAAGTGTGAGGTCAGAGTGAGTAGGTAAATCACGTGATTCACAATGCTCATGTTGTATTCTCGAGGCCCCTCTGGGCAGCCTGACAACAACTCGAAAAGAATAAAGCTGGGTGAAGTGGTAGTGATGACTATCCCATAGCAAGATGCTTGTCCCCAAAAAACTCGCCGTCTACTAAATGAGATAGAGTGGTCGGCCGCCCTGGCACACAGATTTGACAGCAGCTCTCTACAGCTGCGGTTCAAAGACCCCAAGGAGTAACAAGCTCCCAGGACCTTTTGTCTCCCAGCCTCTTCTTCCACGACGCTCAGCACCATTCTTTCGTTTATTCGTTTGCATCTTTTTGACTCCTCGCTCCTTATTTCCGTCACATTTTATATGCTAACTGGTCTATGATTGGTGCATCCACACAGCTTCCTAAATAAGTCGGTTCCGCGAAAAACTTATCGTCCAACTCCTTCCGATCGCAAACAACATGGCCGATGGCGAAGAAATCCCACAGATAGCCGAATCAGGCGCAGCTGACGTTGAGATGGAGACCATGGAAGAGGCACAAGAGGTGGAAGATGACAAGGCCGATGCGCGAGGAGAAGACGCAGGCAATGACACACAGATCGCCAATGGCAATACCACCAATCCTCAAACCATGTTTCTCGAGTACCTCAAGTCACCTATCGTCCAGCTTATTGTGGGCGCCGGCGATGAGGAGACTACTTTGACTGCCCACAAGGCCGTCCTCCAAAAGTCACCTTATTTCAGCAATATACTCTCGGCTCTTGACGACGATGCTCTCAATGTCGAGCTGCCTGACGAGTCGCTGGATGCGGTGGGGTGTTTCCTCCAATATCAATATACTGGCGAATACTTCCCTCGACGCCTTGCAGATTCGCCTGATGGCCTGGAACCTGATCCTTCAGTCCCGGCCATTGACAACACCGGCGCACAGCTTCTCAAACATGCGCGCGTCTACACATTGGCCCAGAAGCTTGGATTGCCTGGCCTCAAGACACTAGCGCATTCAAAGATACATCGTATCAACTCGACCGCCGTGGGGGAGATAGCATACGCACGATTTGTCTATGGCAACACACCTTCAGACGATGTAACCATCCGTAGGCCTGTTGCTGCGTTTTGGGCCACCCGATCACACGTTTTGCGCCACGAAGCCGAGGACGACTTCAAGGCAATGTGTCTGGAGTACCCACAGTTTGGCTTTGACGTTCTAAGTCTGGTACTGGATCAGCGGGAGAAGAGAGCCAGAGAGCGAGAGGAGGAAGGCACTCCGGGGGGCACCAAGGGCAGGAAGAGGATGCGCCCCAGCGTCAACATTTAACCGGCCCATCTTCGCTGTTTTCCACCAAACAATGGCATTTTGACGGTCCAAGTTTAGGGACGTTTTATGATCAACGTGTCTACCTAGGGCATTGATGCGCTCATTTCCGGGATCACTTCCGAGCGGATTATCGGGTCTTTATATTTTACCAAGAGCAGGAGACGAGAAAGAAACCATCTGTAAAATAGTTCAGGGGGAGCTTACCACCATTTCGATGTAAGAGCACTGCAACGATGCTCTCGCTATCGTTAATACGATACCCAAAATAATAACCGGCAAAAATCATACTCCATACATAGCTCGATAGCTCCCAATCTGGAGGCCGAGAACCGCCCGTCTGGCTCAGGCACCTCAGACTACCGAGTAAGCAGAGATCAATCCGTGGGCTGCAGGAAGCACGCACGGCTCCACTCACCCGTGCTTCCTGTTCAGAAATCTTGCGCTCGGGTCCGTCAAAGCGATTGCGGGGTTTCCGTCTCGCCGCAGGCTCCCACGACGGGAATCCAACTCCAAGGCCCAGCCTTCCGGCACCGGCTTGGAGCACTTATTATGTTGTACCTGGTGAGCTGGGCCCGAGGCTCTTACTTTCTACCAAAGGTTTCGCATGCAGATTTCCTCTGCCCTTCGATTTTTGGTTGACTTTGTGCTTGGTGTCTCTGCACAGTTTCACGTAAAGATATCCTGCGCCGCTTCTTGCAGACCATGAGTCTTTGCGATCGCGTCGCACGCAGCTCTGCCCACGCTCTCTTGTTGGATCCTTAAACCGCCGTCCGATTTACAACTTGTCGGCAAATGTCAGATCTCGCAGATGAGCCTGACCGTGCAGGCAGTGACATGAACAACTCCTTCGACAATCGGGGTTCGCTGCCAAACAACAGACTGCACGAAGCCACTTCGCCAACTGCGCCCCGCAAGTCGAACCAGACCTCGCCTTCCACAGATCAGCCAAAGAAGAAGCGCAAGGTGAACCATGGTCTGTACACGCTCCTTGCAGTCTTAGCGATGGCCCACACTGACATCTTTCTTCAGCATGCGTATATTGTCGCCGTTCGGTAAGCTCCTTTGACCTCTGACGCGCGGAAGTACCGAGATTCGAGGACATGGCAAGACATAGTATGGGCTGACTGCTTGTTTTTGGTGGGATACACAGCATATGACTTGCGATTCTGTACGACTCCCTGGCGCTCAATGTCGAGCTCAACACCACCCACTCAAGTCCTGTTTGGCTAACGCAACCCCCCTGTTGGGGGACTGTGTCTCAGGATCGACCTTGTAAACGCTGCATCAAGAGAAACATCGGCCACCTGTGTCATGACGAACCAAGAGAGGGACATGGCTATCACAAAAAGTCCAAGACCGACTCAGACACTGCTGGGCCGGACGAGCAGTCTCCTCCACGGGATGATTTTCCTACAGCTCCAAGCTTACCAGGTCCCGCATTGATGGACGACTCTACTCCCAACCTACTGCAGGAGGACAATATTGGACTGAGACCATCCACAAATGACACCATGGCCGTATCTAACCCGAGTGCAGCTGCACCAAACGCTGGCATCAATGGTAATGCTCACCCCCGTAAGTGTGTCTCAATCTTTGGGGGAAAAGCGGTGGTCCCTAATGACGTGCAGACTTCAGCTATAATGATCCATGGACCGGAGTCCAAAATCGATTTCATGACATGCAGGCCTTTCATCCCAACTATATGTTCAATGCAAACGAGGTCACTGATGAATTCAACCTGCTGAACGACTTCCTCAGCAATAGCTTATTTGAAGAGACCGGAATGTATTCCACTGATGAATTCCAGGGTCCCTTCAATGATCCTTCGTTCATGAACTCAATGGCGGCTTCTTCCTTCCCGACCTCAGGAGTCGAACCCATCCTTTCGCAGGAGCATGTCAACAGCGTCCATGCAACCACTCAGAACAATGCAGCTCAGGCAGCCCTGATATCTAGGCCGTCGAGTGTAAAGCCAGCATCGGACAAAGCGCGAGAAAAGTATTACATGATGGCTGCCGATCCGACGGGCGCTGAACCGCCCGAGGAGCGCATGCAAAAGTTACTCAAAGCAAAATACGATGCAGGAATGTTACGACCTTTCAATTACGTGAATGGATATGCCCGGCTCAACAAGTACATGGAAAAGAACATGAAGCCACATTCGCGTCACAAGATCTTGATGCAATTGGACCAGTTCCGGCCGAAATTTAGAGAGAGAATGCAGAGCTTGACTGATATCGAATTGGTACTAGTGGAGATGTGGTTTGAGAGGAGTTTGATGGAGTACGACAGAATTTTCGCCAGCATGGCCATTCCAGCCTGCTGTTGGAGAAGGACGGGTGAAATTTTCAGAGGAAACAAGGAGATGGCAGAATTGATTCAGGTACCCATCGAATCACTTCGTGATGTGAGTGAAAGATCCATCAGTGGGCTGGGACTACGAACTGATAGTAGCACACAGGGGAAACTTGCCATACACGAGATCATCGTTGAAGACCAGCTGGTCAGCTACTGGGAGAAGTTCTGTGCCATTTGCTTCGACCAGCAGCAAAAGGCTATGCTCACAAGCTGTACCCTACGCTGCCCCACGGGAGGCACTGACACCGTGGACATTCACTGCTGTTTCTCCTTCACCATTCGAAGAGACAATCACAATATGTAAGTCTCGCTGCCCTGATAGCTTTTCCCTCTCGCTAAGACGTTCAACACAGACCCTCACTGATTGTGGGCAATTTCTTGCCCATGAGTCCTGGGAAACGTTGAAGTACAGGACCTCTGGTTTAGTGTATAGCAGCCTCAGATGATGCAATGTTATGATGTTTGAGTATCTCCAAAGTACACCACACCTTGGTTAACAAAGGGCCCTGTGAAGACTGCGGGTGATGAAATCACGTGTCAGCCACGCTCTTCTTTCCTCTCATAACTGACAGCCCATTGACTTTCCACGGGGTGTTTATTCGATGCTTCTTACGTGCAGTCCATATCTCTCAAATGTTACCAAAGGAGCAAGGGAGTACGGCCGGATCCATTCTTGGTGTGTTTATCATCAGTCTCGCTGAGACACTGACTGACGATAAATTAGAATTCACCTCCCACCTTGAAACCGTCGTCAACGAAGGAGTGACCCTATCAACTGAAGAATTTCCTGACCTCTCAATCTACTTGGAAGCCCTCCCTCTCCCACGTAAGGCGCTCACTCCGGCCCAGCGGACAGAATTCGATCGCAGGGGTGTTGCTCTCTGGAACACATGTTGCAGGCTGAGTCGGGGCGAAGGATGTCCGCAGCTGCCCGTCAACCTGGCCAGGGGTGATTATCCTCAACCTCCCAGATGTCCATATCTGATCGATGCCGCAGTCCGAGTATTCTCGTATCTCCTCCTCGAAAGTTCAGCGGGTTCGAAATGGAAGAGTGCACACATCACTATCCGAGACTCGGAATTCAACTTACTCAACTGTAGGCCAACATCGACTATTCCAAAACGCACTCAGGGCCAGCAGAAGCTGTCTTGGTAGGGCATTCTGGGCTGTTGGTATCCCGTTGCCTGACAATTATCCTTTCGGTAGATGCTGGCCTGGTTGACCTCGCCTCCAAGGTCATTGAACAGCTGGCTGTCAAATCGGAAGATCTCCTCCAAGGCGCCAGTCACGACCACCTCGATATTAAAAAAGTTCACGAGAGCTTGACTGCACAATACTTGTTGATGCGCATCACATTGGTCTGTGTACACTGCAGTCATTTGGCGGGCATGAACTAAAGAAACAGGCGTGGAAACAAGGGCGAACCGAGCTAGCCGAGCACTTCTACAGCCAATTTGAGGCATCCAAATCCCAGTTGGATTCCGTTCGGATCGGACAACTACTTGACCTATGCTACGAGATCGGCAACGATCAGCTCAGTCAGAAAAATTACACTGTCGCTGCGAAGTGGCTCAGAAGGGGTTGCCAGCTCGCAAATGAACCTGGAACGCAGGGTGAAGATGCGGATGTCTTGGATCTAAGGCTAACCCTCATACATACTTGCGGTGGGAATCTCTCTTGTTCGCGATTCTGACAACACTCATGCGTTTAGCAGTGCGAGCTCTTTTAGCGCTTGAGGAGGAGGAAGCCAGACAGGAGGCTTTTCAACTCCTCCAGGTACTTCGAGAGGTAAGTCTCTTGAGTCTAAATAAGGGCATGAACGAGAGTTCAAGACTTCTAGGAATATGGTCACAGGCTTCCCGTCATCCTGCTACAATTAGAGGTAGCCGCAAAAGACGCATCTACTAATGCGGACGCCTTCTCAGCTGGTAAGACCATTTCCCACTGAAACTGACGATGATCCTCCCTGATTTACGAAGATTTACTGCGCGTTGTCCGATCGGCTCACTTGATCCACTCAAATCATAAGTTGTGAGTTAGTAGTTCGGGTGACGAAGAGTACTTTCTCATGGCCATCAGAATCTTGCATTATGTGCATCATCTGAGATCTTTGAGGTATGAGAGGCAAGTAATGAAGGAGTCATGCTAATCGAACTCAGTACTGCACACGCGATCCGAGTATTGGAGTCATACATTGTCTTGAGACTTGCTCCAAATGACGAACACGCATGGACTGAAAAAGCCATTATCACACTGATCTGGCTTATGACAGCAGAAAGCAATGGCCACAGCAGTGTCGATCTGTCGTCCCTTGGAGGGACATTCGAAGAGATCTACCGAGCTTGGAATAAAGCTCTCAGTGCAGAGGCTACGCATGGTGCATTGATTGTAGGTCCTGATCTTGCAATTCACCGAAATCCTGCTGACAATACAGCTATTTTGGAAGCGGATCGAACATACCTTCGACCACGGATTGAAGGAGATTACGACCAAATGGTGCCAATTTGCATTGCATCAACTGTTTAGCAACGCTGGAGATCACAACGTTGGCAAAATCGAGAGGTGTGAGATTTATTACGTCTCTTCCGTCCAGTCGCTCATTGGTATTTGGTCTCAGGAGAATAGTCAAATGTCAAATCGATCTCCGCAACTTTGAAGCTGCTTTTGCAACCCTCGAAACGATGTCGCCAGCGAGAAAACAGCATCCCCTCTCTCGATATCTACGATACTGCCTCGCTCTGCGGCGTGGGGACGAAGCTGACGGTAAGACCACTTGCCCATGGACGTGGAATACAAGAGAATAATAGCCGGACAGCGAGATCAACACTGGCCTCCCTTGCCACCGTCCATGATGACCGGAACAAGCTCCTGTTTGCCGCCGTTTCAGAAGCAACGCAATACGGTAGTAAACTACAGGGAGCCCTACTCCTCCAGCGCATTCTAGACAAATACAACGACAATCTGCCACCGAAGATAGATGCATCTGCCCTTCAGAGGTAAGACAGGACCAAATGACGTATTACCCTTTTGTTAACTTGAGAAGATGTACAGCTCGCCTTCTCCTTCTGGCAGTTTCAGAAGCTGACGACCTCGATGAAGAGCTCCTGTCTCGGTTATGCGGCATCTTCAAGTCCGGTGCGAGACCTAAGAGTACAGAGTACACAATGACCGTAACTGACGCAGACCAGTGGTGTCCTTTACGCAAAAGCAACAACTTAGCGAAAAAACGACCATGGAACATCAACTACAAGAAAGCAGATGGTTTGAGAAGACCAGCTACAACACTGCCGTGCAATACCTCCAGTCATGGCCAATGAAATATGTCATTGACCTTCTGCATTATTCGTGCCAAGTAGGTGTCTACAGCTCTTTACATCTTTCGTTCTCTCCGACTGACCACCCATCCAGATGCACTTGCCCACCAATGCTCCAAACCGGTTTCAAGCTGAGAAGCACATCCACGAGGCTAGTGCAAAGTACATCCAAGCGATCCTGTACACTGTCCAGGCGAGGTCGGCAGCTACGTTGTCTACAGCAGAAGACATTCCGAAGACGGCTTATGCGGGAAAGGCACCACCACATTCGTCGACAGAAATCAAGTCTACCTTGTACAGAAACGTATTTACCAAGTACTTGGAAGTTCGAACTCATCTGAATGCCTTGCGTGAGAGCTCCAGTCCGGACGTTGTGAAGCAGGAGGTTCTCGAAGGGATTACGCAGAAACTCATTGTCTTGACACCTTTGGCGTTCGAAGCACTGCTCTTCCTCGTGGCTACAAGTACCGCAGATGTTTCTGGCCCAGCCCCGGTTCAACACGACTTCTCGCTTGCTGAAGTGGTGGACCAAATGGTACTCCTGGACCCGCCGCAGAAGACGTACTCGCTTTTCGCCGACATGATCCTCTCCGCCTCCATGGGCGATCTCGAGTCCACCGAGCCCTCGAATCCCTCTGGGCCAGATTCTCCAACCCGATCTATGCTGCTATCAGTCTCGACGACGACGAATCTGCTCGCGAAGCTGATATCCGGGTTGCGAAACCACCCGGACTACGACAGCAGCCGGGCAGCGAGATGGATGAGATGTCTGGTTCAAGTTGTTCTCGACCGCCGGAGGGATTCGCGGTCCTATCAGTACCAGGATCAGTCCGAGTCCGAGCACGAGCAACAGCACGGCAGCCGCCGGACCGAGGAGAAGAATCTGAGCACCGTGGCGAGAATCACCGAGCACGCCCTCGATCTGGCAACCTCCGCTACTGCCGCTGTTACTGCTGGTGGCGCCTGCCGGAATGACTATCCGCCGGAAGAACTCGAGTGGCTGGCCGTCACGCTGTTCAATCTCGCAATCGATCTCTACGCTTCACCACTACCACTACCAGCGGCGTCAGGATCATCATCGGACTCTACAGGAGCCGACAACGACGAGCATATCCAGGAACACAAAGCAAACAAGAACAAGAAGCACGAGAAGGGGGGCGAGGCCGTCGCGATGCCTCAGTTTTGGGCGAGGAAAGCCGTGGCTGTCGCGGACGTTCTTGCCATGATGAACGCCGCAGGGGGCGGAGCCGGCGACGCTGGTGCCCTCGCAATGGTCCTCCGAGAAAGATGCCAGAGACTGCACTGGGATGTTTGATGCGTTGCGTTTTCAACCTGCGCAGAAAATTCAGC
>WJFF01000173.1:826-15118 GCA_011800825.1 Fonsecaea pugnacius | reverse complement strand
ATGGATGGGGGAAACACAGAAGAAGCCGTCACGGGGTTGGGTCGTTTCAAGGCAATAATTCGAGGTGCGGGCTACGAGCTGCGAGGACAAAATGGAGTTTTTCTTTGGGAATGTGAGTGAGACGCTATCGTACTATCGTGTTTATTTAAGCCTCAGTCAGGGTTCCGATTCGGTCGTTTGTACAATACTAGCATTTGTCTTGTCCCTCCGAGGATCTTGTATGGCAAGCAGAAGATGGCAGACGGTCATGTTCACACAAATACCAGCCAGCTCTGTGAGATGATGTAACTTGAAAGAAGTCGAACCACATGTGCGTGCTTCTTCTCCCTGGGCGTGTCGGTGTTGGTGTCGATTTTTCTTGACAGGTCCAACATCTGAAGACCCGTGTTCATTCACATTCCGTTGATTGTCATCCATTTTTCATGTCTTGCCCTGTTGTGTGTGTAGTTGGTGGGCCGGACAGATTGGTTGGATTCAAGCGGAGTCTCTGTGAACACACACACACACCCACCCTCTAAATCTTCTCGCAAGGGCACTTGGCGTCTTTTGTTTTTCCCCTTCCATCTTCCATCACGGGGGAAGGGCTGTTTTGTTCTTTTGTGTTCTTTTTCAAGACTGATAAAAGAGTCTCGTAATCAGCAATCCACCCATGGCGATCCATGTCTTGTCCAACGCGCCATTTTCGTCGTCAAAAAGTTTGAGTAATTTTCAAGTGGGTATCTTTGAAGAAGTGGAATAAAGGGCATAATGTATGCAACGCAAAGTGATTTTGCACTGGTTGAAAAGCGTATCGTAAACCGGTCGTCATCTCGTTCACTTCCGTTTAGTTGCCAGGTGCGTGGTCCGATTCTGGCCTTCCGAATATCGAACTTCTGGCATAGTCCTGTGGTCCATTTATCGCTCATGGTGAAGGTACACGGCCGTGACTGCACTGGTCCAGCAAGAGTGCATTCGTTGCCCCTGGCTGGTCATTGGTGCCAGTCTACAACGTCACTGAACAAGAGCATCCCTGGTCCTCCACTTGGACCACTGACTGGCCTCCCAGTCACAGAGTCCAATCCGACCTTCGCTCTTAGCTCTTCGACCCTTTCCTTCACACGCTGCACTTTGGCCACGACAACCTCTAGCTTCTTCATGGTACTCTGCTTCCCCATCTCTTCAAGCTCTGGGACCAAGTCGTACAATTCCGCGTAAGCACGGGCAGTTGCATCCCGACGTCGTTGCTCCGAGTTCGTGTGATTGGCTTTCTTTTGCTCAACACTGAGTGGCACTCGGGTAGAAGTGATACTGGGACGATGGACCTTTGACTTGGGTTTGATTGGCGTTGATCCACTTGCACTCGCCTTCTTCTTACGGGAGGGCTTAGGTGGGGTGGCCTTTGTATTTCGAGGTGGACGAGCTTTCGAAGCGGGCCAAGGTGCTGGGGAAGGGGATCTGGGTTGTTCTGCAGTGTCGTGTTCGTCCTCTCCTTCGGCTTCCACGTCGGTATCTGGCTCCTGTTCGCCCATTCCTGGATTTCCGGTGTTGAGGGGGGTCTGTGGTTTGCTATTGGATAGCGGTGTCGGAGGCTGGGATATTGATGTTCTTGTTTCACTCTTGATAACAGAGCGCTTCCTCCGAGAACTAGATTGTGGTGGAGCGGGTTGAACCATGCTTGCTTGTGGAATCGAGGCAATCAAGCCATTACGAGGTTGATCTCTGATGAAATCATCAAAATTTCTCTTCTTTGACCACGTCGGACTCGACGGCTGTGTATTTGGTTGTGTGTTGGGCTGAGTCGTGCTTCCACTTGCCGGTTCCAACCATTCGCCGATGGGGTTATTCATCTGTAGCCCTTGCGGCAGGTCAGGATCCATGGGATTATGAGGAGCAGCATAGCCACTAGGCTGAAACCGAGAATCAGTGCCGAAAGACATGTCTAGACGACCTGCTGGCGGTATCCTGACTGTAGTCTGAGGTGGATAGGGCTGTTGCCAACCTTGAGTGTAGGCCGGTTGCATCGATGCGGCAGACTGCAGTTGAGCCATGAGAGGATTTGGGAATGTTGTATCGGTGTATGAAACGCCGTGCATTCCGCCGACCAGGGGATTTGTCTGTGAGACCGTGGTCATGTCATGTCCCAAAAATCCATCGCCGTACGGAAATCCAGCTCCTGTTAGCTGATGCTGGTCGATGATAGATCGCTGTGCCAGCGCAGTGTCCGAGCCAACGAATGTTGGAGGCATGTCAAAGAACTGGTCATGATCGGTGCGGGGATTGAATTGAGCATGCGTAAGGACTTTGTTGGCAGCAGCATTCTGATCAAAGCCCTGGAAAAAGTTGTCCAGATCTTGATTCTCATGTGCATTGAGCAAAGGTTGGCCGGGGGGAGGACCTGGGGTCATAAACTCGGGTAAACCAATTCCATGAAGATTTTCAGGCTGGTCTGGGGAGTAGACGTAAGCAAATGAATCTTCAAGCAAGGGAAAGTAGGTAGAGGGATTGATAGGAAAGGTGTTGGCCGTACAGCCGAAAGGGAAGTTCTGTTGTCCGCCATGGGACGACATTCTTTGAATCGCCAACATCAATCACACGACGCCTCCACCTCTTCTCCCAGGCTGCTCCAAGGCAGCCTAGACTTGTGAGAGATAACCAGTGATTGTCCGCCAGGAGACAATGTGTTGTGTAAGGTAGGAAGGTGTCGTTGCGCGAGTTGGTTGAATGGCGCGAAAGATTGACGCAGAGATGAGGGTAAGATAACGAAGGGAGGCGTTTTCGGGACGGACGACGGGTGAAAGGAGAAGACAACAGCCGTCAAACGGTAGACCGCATGGAGTCGAGAACGCAGGTTGCGGGTAAAGTTGAAAGTAGGCCTGAGAGACAGTTGGAGGATCTGTTGGGAAGTGTTGACGCGGGCTGGACAACGGGCCGGGAAGCTGGCAAAATACGGTAAGAGGCGGTAGTCATGAGGTGTAGCGAACAAGATGAGGTGAGGACGAAGACAGTATTGGCTATGAAGCCTTCTCGACGTCCGGTACAAGGTGACAGAGAGGAGATGGTGATAGAAGGCTGAGAGCAATGCAATGGATGATGCTACAGGAATTCAATCTTTCACATGCGATTTTCTGGTCGTGGGTTTTGCGAGCGCAGTTTGCAGGTGAAAAAAGCGACAACAAGCCGCAGCTGCTCATCATCCATCCACCCACCATCCCGCATGCTGCACTAATGCCAATCCCCCATTCATCGTCTCGTCGGACCAATCATTTCAACAGTCCCGCTTCTCTGTATCAAGGGTCCCCTCAACCTCCACCTCACCAACGCCCGAGCCTTTCAAGCACCAGACCCGACCACGAGGTTGTCCACGGGCCATGTTCGGAGGTCCCTATCCACATGATGAGAGACGATGATCCGGGGCCAGGTACTTCGTATACCGAGCACCAACCGTAGCCCGATGACAGGGTATATTGGTTCCCACAAGAACAATCCTGACATCTCACCACAGTCGATCATGGATGGATAGAAACTAATACATACATTCTGGGGGATCGTCTATGGGCTATTCCACCAACCCCCAAAATCCAAAATCGATCTCCAAAATCAACCTGTACCCATCTCGCGTCAGCCGTATGCCAAACCCCAAACGCCTTGCGCCCCCTCCGGCCCCTTTCTCATCCACACCCCGGACTGATGTTTGCCATCCGACATGCGCACGAGCACTGCTCCATTCCCAGCGATCCATTCCATCAATATATTCCCCGTCAGTCTATCCGAAAGAACCAGAAACAACATCCAAATATGTCCAAGCATCTCTCCCCAAGTAAATACCCTGATCTTCCAGAGGCTGTCACCTTCCAGCTCCCTCGTCATTCGTGTCGCGAACCCTACCTTTCCTGACTCAATGACCGAGGTCATATTCTCCCAGAACTGGAGGAATTCGTCCTCAGTCCACAAGACGTGATCTGGGATCTTTGAAGCCCGCACACCTGCGGCACCACCACGTTTCTTGCGCGCCGTGGATCCTAGTAGTTTTAGTGTTACCCGAGGAGGGTTTCTTGATTCTTTCACGATGCTCTCTTCAGCTATTTTGATGTAGAATTGCCAGTAACCTCGCTCAAGGACCTTGACGTCTCGACAAACAAATGCCGGCCGGAAGTGCTTAAGCGCGGGTGCGTCCCCATGCGTCAGCCTCTTCAGGGTTTTGGTAATATGCGTCGTAAATTTCGACTGCCCACCATTGGGATATGGGGCTCGGATCTCTGCAGGCAGTAGTCTTACCTGGTGATCGACTTGCTGAAGAAGTGTACCAGAGTTGGCACAATTGGCAACTGGCGACGCTCGCGGTTGCGGACTTCTCACCAGCACTTTGCGGTCATTAGAGCCAGCATAGACTGGGCTGCTGTGGCGATCAGGACTTGTAAGATCGATTATGGTACAAGTTTCAACTTGCTTAGACTGGCGCGCTTCCAAACCCACAGCACCATAGAGCCTCCGCGCGGACGACGACACCGACTCTGTAGAACTTGTTCCATGGCCGCCAGAGGTTCTGTCGGCAAGCTCGTCGATAGAGTCGACATTGCCAGAGTCAATTTCGGTCCGTGGCTTCTTTCGCCTTCGCTCTCCATGTGCAGACCCCAATCCTGGTTCGGTCAAGGATCCCCCAGGCCCAGACTGTGAACGAGAGGCAGATATAGCTTTCACATCTTGTGGTACCACATTTGGACTTTCGGACAGCAACTTGGAACGCGTGGCAGACGATGTGCTAACAGAAGAAGTCTCGGAAGAGGCTCGTCTGGGGCTCATGCCAGCTGGAGGTAGTTCAATCCGTTCGCCGGTTGAGGTCAGTTCAGGAGCAGTGCTCGGGCGAGGCGGGCTTGGTCGACGAGAGGAGGAACTCCTATTTCAAAGTAAGTCTTCCCGTAGTAGTGCGAAGTAATCTCATGGCACGAATACGCATGTCCAGGTCCTAAGCCGCTGGGCCATTCCGATCAATGTCACACTGCGCTGTTCTGCAAACGTCGGACACCAACCTAGTATCAATGAGTGAATCGCTTTCATTGTCACCGGTGGACTCCTCCCCGGAAACAGAAACCAGTGAGGGGGGATCGGTGCCCGAGACTCGGGTAATTATGGCTGGCCTGAAGTCCAGAATGGATTGAGCGATGGCGATGTAGCGTCTGTCATCTCGCGCAGTGCTCGGAGCACTGATGTGAACTAGGAGTTCATTCTCGACCGTCTCCATTGTAGGAACTGGGTGCGAATCTTGCCCATTTTTGGCCAATGGAGGAAAGTCGGTGTCAAAGGGAAGATAGCAGAAGTTGAAGAGGGGGAGATGACAGTGCAGGAGACTGCTTTCACCTCTAAAAGGAGCCAGTCCACAGCCCACGATTCGCGAGTGTGAACGAGAGAATGTTGGTGTAGCAACGTGGCGCGTCTTCGTCGGTTTGGAGGCAAAATTCCAAATTCCAAATTCCAACCAAATCAAGACTGTGGATCGAAGAAAACGCAATCCAGGGCACCAATCATGGCCTGATCACCACCTCACTTGTTGCGCATGAGGGATGCATGTCTGTATTAATTAATCAGTGTCCCACCCGTCTGTCTCTCATCCGCCTCTTCCTATTGTCGAGTTATAAATCTAGCCTCGAGACCTTTTTCTGTCGCTGCTAATGCGCCGTAGCAGATCCTTGGTCAATGCCATGTCCTGTACTGAGTACCTAGTAGGTTATCCGCAGTCTTTTTCCACAAAGTTCCTCCCACCAGGTGATCGATTTTCCCTTCAGAGCATCTGTTTACTACCACTCGCTGGCTCGTTCTCAACAGGCTTCAGGCTGCTAGAAGCATGTCCCCGTCGGTTGTGGACTACCGTCACGGAGCAACGAGTATATGGTTCCACGGCATCAACACAGCAAATCACGCTTGAGTTGATAAAATCACACGGGAGTGAGTGTCTGATGAGCTTTACGCCACTGGCAGCAGCTTGAGTCACTTTTCATACTGCGTCCCAGGCACACCTTCGTCTCCACGTTGATGACTCTGATGGAAGGGCTTGGTCTAAGAGATATCAATGAACAACTGCGAGATCGACAACTGATTGGTTCTGGAAATCGTCGGGGGTGCTATAATTACCACCCTTTCTCATTGCTACGCTGATTTGATAGGTACGGCGGGTTACTTGACTGTCCTGAAACCCAAGCTAGAAATGGCACTTTGAACGCAGCTGGGATTTTCACCACGAGCCGAATGCCTCAAATGCCTGGAGAATTTAAAGCTGGCTGCTAACTCGGATACGGGCGATCGAAGCAAAATCCTTGATAACACATAACGATTGTCCACTGCCTCTTCTGGTAACTTTTCGCAGCGGTGGATGATAGCCGCGCGACATAGAGACGGTGCTTGAGCCGGAAACATACTTGCCGCTGGTCCAGCGGATCACGATGAGGAGCGCTGTACAACCAGATTGGTGCAACAGTGCGCGGAAGCAAAAGAGCTCCCTCTCTAAGACGTTGACGAAAGACCAATGGAACGATGTGATAACCCGCCGTCGGCGACCATGGAGGTCGAGAGACTCAGGGGAATCAATATGAGTGGGTGGAGGAAGGTAAGAGGCAGCTGGTAAGTGCATTTTACTGAGTAGTCAATAAGATGGCACATTGGACGTCGATGTCGGTGCGCGATTGAATGTTTCCAGGATGAAATTGGATGGCGGCACCGCTGCTGAACACTTCAACCACATTCCGCTCTTGTACCTCTCCTTGGCTCAGGTATTGCAAGCTCTACGAGTCCACCGGATCCGGCAGACATGCCTGTGTGAAGACGACAAAAAGATTCCTGTTGTTATACATGGTCAATCGCTTGGAAATGGGCCGGATGTGATTACCGCTCCGGCTTCTCACAGGGCCAAGTGGGTGATCTGGGGGCTTCGTCTGGGCTAACCAGACGCTTCTTTACCTGGCGAGTTAGGCGTCGCTAGCCTCTTTGGGCACTCATTAGCGGGAACAGTTGACGCAATGACTGCCCGCGAGGGTCCAGCGTGGGTCTCCAGGCACTTACCAGGCACTTACCTAACCACGCATGGGGCCTGTGCTTATTACCCTGGCGTGCCTGATCGATTTACTGCCAACCAGGCCTAGACTCAACCCATTGGTGCCACCCGTCTCGCCTGGAACAGTGGTTCCCTCATTGACCTGCGGGCATGGCCGGATGAATGAATGCCCTTGGTGACCTGATCTTTGCTGGACTCTTTCCCAAGTCCCAAGGCTACAAGTGCTTATACCCATACAACCCTTACTGTGGCTGTGCTTGTGACAAGATTATTTGATGGACTTTGCGTGAGTTATGCCCTTTCTGCCTTTCTCAGTGGCTTCGGGTGCTGACAGAACATCTTAACCCCACAAGGCGAGAAAGAATGATAAAGGACCAAAACCATTGCCTCTTCTCTCTTCTTCTGCAAACCTCCATCGTGTTCATCGACTCGACGACGTATCTACCTCTCTACCTCCTTCAATCCACCTGCGCATCCGATCGCAACCACAGGTTGCACGACTCGCGTCCGACCTGCGTTGTCTCCCCTAACGTGTAACGCTACATCCCACTATCTAACCATCCTCCGACACCCTTCCGTCCCCTTCTCGCCAATCGTCAATCATCCTCACCTGGAGAAACACTGGTCGCCTCCTCCCCGTATTCCGTGGTGCAGCACAAAGACAAAGCTGTGGCCCCTGCAGGAGAATTCTTCCACGGCTCAAGACCCTTACAACCCTGCGTGCCTGCACCCGCCGCTTCAAGATCCCCCGTTGAGGCGATATAGACCCCGCCAGCCTAGGTATACTTTCACACAAACACTGCACGATCTAGCCAACCAATTGGTCCCTGGCACGCAAGAATCAACGGGTCTCTTAGCCAGTACAAGTACAAGTACGACAGCATCCACCCATCACCCATCCCTAGTCTAAAGCAGCGGATTAGATCGTCCAACTGAGGGTCCTTTGTCCTCTGGTGCCCACCCATTCTTCTGTGCTTCCGGTCTCGAATCTCCAACGACTGCGCCATCTTCGCCAGGGTGTGAGCTTCGCATCGACCCGGTTCCGCCTCTTCTTGATCACGCCGCTTCAGTTTCAGCTTTCAACGTCCTTCCCCTCCGCCTTTCAACCTTTTCGAACACGTCTTTTCCTGCCATCATCGACTACAACCGTTGTTGGTTCTTCGTTGCGTTGCGCATCGCTCTCTAGTAAAGCTACGACGCCATTGTTGCACAGATTTTCCATACCACGATCAGCAATCTTGTCCCGCCATAAAATATTGCCTGGCGCTCGACCCCTCCATCCAAGTTTCTGCTGCACCCACATTGGATTTTCACAGCGCTTTTACGACCTTGTCTCATGATTAGTCTCAGGACGGCATGCTAATTGCGAGATCCTCAACACGATCTCCTTGTCATTACCTTTTGACTCTCCGTCCTAGTTTACACGATTGCGTGGCCTTTCGGTAAACAAGAAACAAGCCTCCATCCTCGACTAACTCTGACCGGCTCGCGCCAACTCCGAGCTTCTACGGTGGTCAGCTTTGTTACAATCGGACAACAGAGTACAGGGCCTACCCTGACTTCCTACCTAACGAATCGCAAATCAATTAATTTATCTCATGATCAAAGAGGGGTTTGCTGGGGGTAGTCTATTTGATATCATTATCATCGTGCCCTGATTTGACTTCATCTTAACATGCAACAACCATCCGACATGGACCCGTCGACTTGGACCGGTCAAGATTATGCGCCTGGCTCTTCCTACCGTGAGTCGCTGCAATCTCTCCCCCTCCGTATAATCCCGCGGAATGATCGATGATGTCTCTCCTCAAGCATTACACGCTTGATATGCCATTGTAGGAGCTTTCAATGGGGAAACGCAAAGAATGTGAATGGATACCTCGATCAAACACGGGCGGATCAGCCTTCGTACTCGGTTCAATTGATGTTCTTGTGGCTAATTCGGCATCGATATTAGACAATGGGGTTCCGAGCGATGCAAAAGCACACGGCGGCCCCGTAAACATGGGCTTTCTCAAAGGGTTCGGTGGGATGCAGAAGAGGATCACCAGAGGTGAGCATCCTTGATTTTGCACATTCGGGTATTTGAGCTGATGGTGGCTAGATGGGCAACCTGCCAAGAGAAGAGGTCCCAAACCTGACAGTAAACCAGCGCAAACGCGGCGACAGGAGCTCAACCGTCAAGCTCAAAGGTAGGTAGAGTACTTTTGTGCCCCTTGCGCTTTGCTAAGGCGGCCATCTGCTAGAACACACCGTGAACGAAAAGAGAATTACATCAAAGCCTTGGAAATGGAGCTCGCACGTCTACGCGAAGTTTTCGTCTTCGAACAAAATACGCAAGACGCAACCATTCAGCAGCAAAAGTTGATCATTGACAATTTTCAACGAGAGGTCCTGGCGTTCAGAGAGATCCTAACATCTCGAGGAATTGCATTTGACAACGAACTCGAGAACAGGAAAGCTATGCTTGCCCTGAAACCGAAGCGAGAGGAAAAGTCCATGACCCCTCCATCGCTGAATACTCTAAGTCCCCCATCCGTTGGTCCCAGATCAGTCGGTTATGGAAGTGCTGTGACGGGGCATGCTTCCGTGACAAGCGGCTATTCTCCACAAGCATATCTCAACGGTGGTGCTCTGAGCGTGTCAGGTCACTCACCCGGGACAACTCACTACGCTAGTTCGCCTCAAGGGCCAGAAATTCAAGAGTTCGGCATCAAACAAGAAGAAGGAGCCACACCAGACATGCCGGGTATTTTCGAGAGAGAACCCCAGTTGGGCATTGATTTCATCTTGAAGTGAGTACTACTCCTATACATGCCTCGGATTGTCGAGACTGACCACATGATGTACAGGCTGGAGCAGACTTGTCGTGATCATGAGGAGTATCTTGTCCGGCGGTCAGCGGACTCACCCAACAATGACGAAGAAGCACTATTTTCCGGCCACGCTCTGATGGCCACCTGCCCACCTCCGAGCCATATCGCGCGAGTCGCCGCTCAGGAGGGTGGCTTGGTGCCCACGTACGAGCACAAAGTGCCAGATGCCGAGTCAGTACAGATCTTGAATAACTTATTAAATCTCAGCCAAACGCTCAAGGGCAGCGCAATCCCTAGCGGCCAGGTGACTCCAATCATGGCTTTACAATCGCTTAAAGGCCATCGAAACTACACTACTCTTACGAGGGAAGACGTGTTGGGTATGATCGAGTCCATCAGAAGCAAGGTCCGATGCTATGGTTTTGGGGCAGTGATGGAAGATTTCGAACTCCGGGATGCTCTCTCGAGTATCTTCGCAACGAAGCCAGAGACATATGATCAACTGGGCACGGATTATACGGCTGAGATTGACGAGATGTACTCATGACGAATGAATGGTATAGGCGGCCAGGAAGTGTGTTTGCCCAGCAACGCATTTCTTGTTTCCGGATGATTTCGGATTCTTGTGGACGGCTGTCTAAGAAATGAGTTGTATTGCCATTGTTTTCGTCCCAGTAGTGCTCTTTGGATCCTCGTCGCCGTCTGCAAGCTCCAGGATATCATGCATAGATCGAGTCTCTGACGACCACCCCTTGAATCTTTTTAGATGTGCTGGGAATAGAAATCGGTGACAGGTACTTTTCCTGTAGGACCAGCGTAGGACGGGCATATACATCATCAACAAGGGGGAGCGCAGGGACTACGAAGTGAGTATTTATGATGCACATGATCGACACGTCGGTGGCCGAAGGGCCGAGAAGTTTTACTTGTGGACTGCTATCTACCTACAGATGACAACAGTCCTTATATTCTTTTCGCCCTTATATAGTCAGCGGCTCGCGAGTGCCATATTGGGTCGTGTTCTCAACGTCAAAGTCGAAATAGTTTTGCGAGCCTGAATAAGTGTGCGGCACACGGCATCGCTATCCCTCGTATTTCTTCTCTGTCGCTACAACACCAATCCCCTTTCGAATCAACCATTCATTCAGGTTGTTATACTTGCTCAATAGCTAGGGTGTTATCAAGGGAGCAAATGGCGGGATCGGATCTCATTGTCCTCACGTGCGCCAGCGGTCGTCAGTGCAGCCAGATCATCCCCCTCCTATACAACGGGTCATCGTCACAATCACCACGTCCTGCACTCCGCTTGGTGGTCAATTCTGACAAGTCGCGCGCACGGCTTGCCGAGCAGTATCCCGACGCACAGGTCGTGCGTGCGAACCTCCAAGTTCCCCAAGAATGCGGCGCGATCGTTGAAGGGGCTACCACCGTCTTCTACGTTGGGCCGCCCTTCCACCCTTATGAAGTCGCCCTGGGCATGAACATGGTCGATGCCGTCGTTGCCGAGTCTCGTCGACAGGAGCAGCGGCATCAGGAGGAGAAGCGCGGCAATGCGAGTCCAGAGTCAAGTTCGCCGTCCAAGCCCGGCTTCGTTCACTTTGTCTTCAGCTCCGCCCTGCACCCTGAGGCCAGCAAGCTGCTGCACCACGACCAGAAACGGCAGATCGAAGAGTACCTGACGGAATCGGGCTTGTCGTACACGATCCTACAGCCGAGCACGTTCATGGACAACTTCATCGGCCAGCTGCTGAGCCAGAAGGACGCGTCGTCGCAGGGGAGCACAAGCGCAAGGGGCACGTTCATGGCGCCGTTCAACCCTGCTGTACGCATGTCCTTCTCCGCGGTGCGCGACCACGCCCAGGTCGCCGTCAAGGTCATCCGCGAGCGCGAGCGCCACTTCTTCGCCACGTACCAGCTCGTCAGCACCCTCCCGATCACCACCACCGAGTACGTCGAGGTCATTGGCGCTGTGCTCGGCATGCAGTTCGACATCAAGCGCATTCCCCTGGAACAGGCCGCCGAGATGTTCGTCAAGATGACCTACGGCGTCGATCATGCCGGGGATATGGACCAGACGTTCAGGGACGCGCCCGAGCGCATGCTCCTCTACTACAACAGCAGGGGGTTGCTGGGGAATCCGGGCGTCTTGGAGTGGTTGCTGGGCAGGAAGCCAACCACGCCGGCGGAATTGGCCAGGCTGAAGCTCAAAGGGGAAGCCTGAAAAGATGTGTTTGGCTACCCAGCACTGGTAGATACATCAATGGCATTCGTGGGCATCACACCGTGTGGATTTTGATACGGCGATGCAAAAGAGCATGGAATGGTGAATACCACAGACCTTGGCGCTACATTAAACGCCCAAAGCGCAACCGTAGAGTCAGTATCCCTTGTTGCCCCAGGAAGTATGCAATTATGTAGCTGTACCTGCACACGATTCCTTATTTATCAATGGCACAGCCCGTGGTCATCGAGGGCCCCATCACTGATCTCCCTTTCCTCAGTGACGGCGCCAGCAGTCTCGTGTTCAAGGTCTCTGACTCGGCTGTCATTAAACTTCCTCGCGACACAGACGATGACCGCCGCAGCCTTGCCACTGAGGCGGACATCTATCGCCGCCCAGGAACCCACGCGAGCATCCCCAAGCTGCTCGCTGTCCATGACGGGCTGCCGATTCTAGAACGCCTGCAGCCCCTCTCCGCCGGCGACTGCGCGAACTACATCAATCAGGAAACGCACCTGCGCAGGCACAGATCCTTCAATGGGCCATCCAGATCACGCGGGGGTTGCAACACCTCCACGAACACAGTGTCCTGCAAGTTGATATCGGGCTACATAACGTGTTGCGGGACTCCGCCGACAACGCCAGGTTATGTGACTTTGCAGGGTCATCGATTGATGGGTGCCGACCCAACATCTACCCGAGTCTGCGCTCCGAACATCCAAAGCTACCGCCCACAGATCCTTCTGTCCTGTCGGAGCTCTTTGCCCTGGGCTCTCTTCTCTATGAACTCGAGACGGCCCACCAGCCGTATTCCGACACGGGAGAGACGGCGGTGGAAAAGTTGTTCAATGAAGACCGATTCCCCGACACGGAGAATCTGCTGCTCGGACCCGTCATCACGAAATGCTGGATGAGAGGCTACGATAGTGCCGAGCAGGTTGCGGCAGATCTAGATCTTATTCGAGAGAATCTCAAGCAGGCCGAGAGTACACGGTCTGCCTGGACACGGCGGTAAGAGGTTTGACGTTCCGCCCCCGGCTTAGTTCCTGATAATGACGAGTCTTAGCTATCTCCCTCTCCTGTTTGTCACCGGTTTGGTTTCATTGGTACTATTGCGCGGCAAGCACGTTCGTCGTTGACCCTGGGGTGTTGTTCGGCCACCTTGCTCGAAATGCTGGATGGTGCTGTTACTCTCTATAATCCGACTCACGAGCTAGACAAGGCTTAACACTCGAAGAATTTCCTCAGCGCCCGCCAACATCACATGCACCTATATCAATCAGAGCAATAGCCGCCAAGTCCCAAAACCTCCGTTGGTGCCGTCACAAGTCAAGCCCGCGGCAGGGGGTCAACCTCGAGAAATCTCCTGGGTTGCCACAAACGTCGCATGATCCGCCGCCTTCACAGTTACCCTTCCCAGCACAGATGGAACTAGAAGGCTCGACGCATGAAAATCGAAGGAATTCCTGACTGGGGCATGCTGGAACAACAAAGTGGCATGTTAATTGTGTGCGAATGAGGGATTGGGGACGTGCTTGGAGGCGGGAGGCGGGAGTGTAAAAAAAAAAGAGGGAAAACGTACAAGAACAGACTTGGTCGCCCGGACAGTCGTTGCGTGTCTTGCAGGAGGATGCTTGGACGAAGCTTGCCGCTGTAAAGGCAATGGTGAGAAGGGCGACGAGATGCATTTTTTTTGGTGAGACGGGATAGAGGGGATAAATTTGGGCTTTTTAAATGAGTTGTGCTGTTGTTGCGAGCTGGTCGGTTTGGCAGGCGTACACGATTCAGATTATAGGTCGGGGGGATTTTTATACCTAGATATTGGAAGTCTGTCCTTTGGTGAGGTAGGTGAAGCTCTGCGTTGTGTAACTGTGACCAACACGCCTCTCAGCTCGTGCATGGATGGCCGTAAGAGGCCTGACGAGTCACAGGCTTGCACATCAGCCTAGCCGTTCCGTACATGCAGGACGGGACGGGGTCGTTTCTCAGCTTCTCAGCTCCTCCCTCAAAGTGTCGAAGTGCAATGCAGCTAACAGGAGTCATGTTTGCCAATACCGACGAGACAGGTTCTTTGCACTTTGCACTTTTTGTGCAGCGACGCCGTTGATTTTCACCCCTCCCCCCTGAAGACCCTCCCCTTATACATTCCGAGTGGTCTCCTTGCTGAAACTTGAGGTGATGTGGGTACACGTCGTGTGTGTAGGAGTATTGGGAGAGAGGTCGGGACAACCGTC
>WJFF01000172.1:60324-73269 GCA_011800825.1 Fonsecaea pugnacius | reverse complement strand
TCTTTTGTGCATTTGTGTAGAAGGTCGAGGTGAGGGCTTACCTAGAAGCGAATTGGTGGGCCAGCAAGGGACTGTCGACGAGGTGCGCGGCCTCTGCAGATCCGGCATTGCGCCAGATGAGCTGTCGGTTCAGGTGGATGGCCGTGGTGCTGACCCGCTCGACGAGTTCTTCGGCCAGCTGCACGGCGCGCGGCAGCACGTCCTTGGGTTCCGGGACCAGCTCGGAGAAGATGCCGTCCAGGGCCTTGGAGTCGGCCGGGTACGTGGCCCCCGTGGTCAGGAGGTACGTCGCACGGCTGTAGCCGACCATGCGAGGCAGGAAGAAGGAACTCGCCGACTCCATGGTCAGGCCGATGCGGGAGAAGGGGAACCCGAAGCGCGATTTGGGGCTTGCGATCCTGTAAAGTCATTGTTTTTCTTAGGATATTGCGTTATGTGCGCCGGACGCGCGCGCGTGAACAGGAGAATATGAGTGAAGAGAATGGGTTTGGGATACGAGAGCACATTACCTTATCCCTGCTGCAAGAGTGGCCGTCATCCCAATGCCGACCGACAATCCATTGTATGCCACGATGACCGTCTTGCTGCAGTTGTACATGGACAACGCCAGCCTCCCGCCAGTGTCTCGAATGTCCGTGATGGGGATGTCCTTGGGCGGAGCGGCGTCGAGGTTCAAATCAATGCCGGCGCTGAACGCCCTTCCTGCCCCCGTCAGGATCACGACCTTGACCCGGCTGTCGCGATCGACGACCCGGAAAAAGGACTCCAGCCCCGTTATCATCTCGCCGGTGAAAGAGTTGAGCTTCTCAGGCCGGTTCAGGCTCACGATGAGGATCGGCGTCACCCCGGGAGCAGATTCGGGGTGATTGGTGACTCGCACATGGCTGTCTGCCGGGGTCGTGTATGTCTCGGGTATCTGGATCGTTGAACTTGGTGGTGCTTGCATCGTGTCAGACATTGTTGGTATAGCTGGAGAGAGCCACTGAGAACCTTGGGGACCGAACCCCTTCGTCGATATAAATCACTGCCGAGTACATTGATGAATGTAGGTTCTCCGGATATGAACCGAGACACCGCGGCGACGTTTAGTAATCGCAAAGGTTGGACCCATGCTAGATCCTGAATAGTAAGCCACTCGTTTCTCACCTCAGCCGAGTAAAAGACGTTGTCGATTGCTGATAGCCAGGAACGGACTTGTGGCATTGTACCGAGCATTTCTGGCAAATAAGGGGAGTCTGAAGGCTTGCAGATGTTAATGGAGCAGAGGTGCGAATCTGGAGCACACGGATGGATGCCATGGGATTCTGGGTCCGGTACAGAGATAGATTATTGTGTTCCTGTCTCGTTAGCAGCTTCATCCTAAGTTCTGTCTTCTGCAACCATATTTCTGCGGGGTTACTGGGAGATCCTTGGACTTGGGAGATGATGTGATACCAGGTCGGAACACAGACGGCATAAGGCTGAAAGTCATGCCAAGCACATATACCATTAGAGGACTAGTGGCTTGGCAGTCAATCAACGACTGGGCATGTGCAAGGCTATAGCGCAGCCTTATCACTCATTGCGAGCCTTGTGAGGACCTAGTTTTCGACCCTGAGAACTGTCAAGGGCTGTTTGGGACTTGATATGATCCCAGTGACAATCGTGTATGTCGTTTCTAGCTCATACTCGCCTGGGAGTGGAGTCCAGTTCCTCTAACTCATTGATGGATTAATACAGGCAAAAAGTGAACGAAGACCCATCATCGCGCCGCGCCCATGGCGAGGGCGACGGAGAAGGAAATGCATGCCAAAATACATACAGTATGTAGTCTACTTGGCAACGGCACGGTCTGTGCGACTGCACCGCTTTCAGGAACAAATAACAAAAATAACACAAGAGGTACCTGTCCCGGGTTCTAAAATGGATCCATTTCCCCATCATTTTCCCATCTATCCAACGACGCCCAGCGCCATCCGGCTCTTTTGGTAATACAAATAAATACATTCCCACAAAACCCCACGCATGCTCGTGCTCTGTGACAAATGGTCGCAAAGATTTCTGGCTCAATAACAAATTCACAATAAACAGGCTGTACTGTGTCTCTATCATGTCGTCAAGGGTAACAATTTAATAATTCTGGACAGAAGGGGATGGTATCTTTCTGGTTAGAAGCTCACTTGGAACTTGGGGTGGGTTCGGAGCCAGGCGCCGTACTTCATGAAGAAGAACGGCAGAGGGGCCATTCCCAGCGCAATGAACCCGAGCAGGCTGTTTCCCCAACCCAGCCCGAGACTGGAGTACAAGGGTCGACCGGCGAGCGGAAGGAAGGCCCCCACAAGGGAGCGGACGATGGTGTTGGCGGCCGTGACACTGGCAGCGAAGAGTGGGTAGCAGTCGACCAGGTATGTTTGGATAGCCATCTACGACATTGGCTCTTGGTTAGCAGAGGAAGCAACAAACCAAAAAATAGAAGAACTCCAGATAATGACAACAATGACAAAGGCCTGTACTTACGAAAATACCCATCAGCCCCAATCCAACCCAGCCAGTGCCGATGATGGGCATAATCCAGTGGATCTCCTTCTCTACCGACCATCCGTACCAGAACAACCCAATTGGGATGCAAAATGCGGCCGGTATCAACCCTTCCAACCGGATCTCGGGTGACACATCGCCTTGGGCTTGTTTCGCGCGGATACGCTTATCGCTTGTGGCGCCGAACAAGACTAACCCTATGAACATGCCAATACCAATCCCCAGGTAGGAGAGCCCGGCGAGACCGGTCGAGAAGCCATATGTGTTCTCATAAATCTCGGTGATGGTGGTGAAGAGGAGATAGAGGTAGCCGTAAATGATGGAGATGTAAATCTAAAAGACGTAGTGGACGAGGGTTAGAGGGTGCTGAGAGCCTTTGCTTGCTGCCGAGGGGAACGCGGCGAAGGTAATAACATACCACAAAAATGAAGACAATTGGAGACATGAAGAACATCTTGGTTGGGCGGATCAGGGCCTTTATAAGAGCCGCGCGAGGGGTGTCGTCCGTCGACATCTTCGAGACGTATTGTGCATTGCCGGTCGACTTGCGGAGTTTGGCGGCTTTTCTCTCGAGGAGGACAGGAGCGTATGTCTCTCTCATGAAGACGAAGCACATCACCATAACAACTCCCGCCTGGTCCATCTGTTAGTTTGAGAAAGGAAAAGAAAAAACTCCCAATCACAAATATCCCTGTTTGCCACCACCTACCGCAATAGTAATGACCCAGAAAACCCATCGCCACCCGACGTTCTGCGAGAGGAAGGCACCTGCCACGGGACCTGATCATAGAGTGAATACATTTGTTATAGTTGCTCCATACAGAGGCTAGCACAGAGAGCATCCAAACGTACCTGCAACGGGACCAATCAACGGACCCATTGCGAAGATGGCCATCTTCGACCCTCGTTTCTCTCTCGGATACAAATCTGCCACACTTCCTCCACCAAGAACCAGAGGCGCCGATCCAGCCGAACCCGCCAGAAATCGGAACCCAATGAGGCTGTCGAGCGACGGGGCCACAGCACAGGCGACGGTGAAGATAACGAACAGGAGGTTCGTAATCTGATAAACCGGCAACCGCCCGTAGATCTCCGACATGGGCGCACACACAAGGGGACCAAAGGAGTAGCCGACCAGGTAGACTGAGACGACGAGCGCGGCGAGAATGACGCTCGACTCGTTGAAATCTTTCATCACGCCGGGGATTCCTGGGGCGAACATGGAGGAGGCGAGTGGGCTGGAGGGTAAATCTGTATCAGCAATCTTGAATAGTTGATGGCCAGGGAAGATTTCCAGGTCGTCTGTATAACATACGTAACAAAAGTCAAACATGATAGCATGCCGATGTTGATCGCCTTCATCCGGGATGTCCAGTTCATCGGGTTTTCAGGGTCGTCGTCCCCATCCCAGTCGACGATGAAGTCATTTACTTCCGGACGGACCTCCTCAACACCCTCCTTGGTATCCTCAGCCATTTTGAACGTGTTGATAGTGTATGGCGGTCTGGTAGAGTTTTGATGAATCGTAAAGCCATTCAGAGATAGAGGGTAACAGGGACTTTTAGACTGAAGTACCGAGGAAGAATCACGGGTAAAAACAATCTGCAAAGACCACAAAATACCCTTTTCAGGCGGGCCGAAATTCGCTTGCAGACCCAAGTTGTGCAAGTTGTGCGCGTTTGTGCAAACAAGAAGTGAAATCTGGGAGCTTATTGGACAGAAGCAACAAACAAGGCGGGGCTTGCATCGACTAGTCCTCGTTTACCATTCCTGATAAGGACTAGTTTACACCAAGATACCACCTTGAGCCTCGTTTAAGCGAACCACGTGATTCAGACCTTTCATCTCGGCCCCGAATCCTACTATATATATATCCTCGTATACATACACCTTATTAGGCACTCCGTATACCAGGTATATACTCCTCTCACTCATAGTATGAGTAAGCCGTAGGACACACCCTCCCTGCTCCCCTTTTACCACTATGTTCAGCTGAACATGCGCAAGATTCGATCCGGGAGATAGCTTCGGAGCGATATCTCTTAACATTATCGCCCAGAGTCTGCGGTTCTCGCTGGATCGCCAAGCATGTTCCGGTGTCCCACCTTGCTCTGCCCCTTTGATCAATCTTGGGCCTATCGGGGCAATCAGGAAGCTCATGGAGCCGGCGTGGACAATCTCCTGACTATGCAAGTGCGCATTGGTCCAAGCAATACCTTTTCATGTGGTAGCGAGGCTGTGCTGTGCCGACCGCGGCTCACGGAAGCCTTGGTCAAAGGAATATAGCGAAGTAAAGGGCCACGGGGCCGAGGAGTCGCAAGGAGGACGGAGAGGTGGGTCTCGATATGGCCGTTTAACACCAAGACTCACGTCTCGGGATAGTCGACAAGGGCCAACTCAACAGGCGGGTATATTGATTCCAGTGGCTATGTATTTTCGGTACTTTCCACCATCCTCAATGCTGGACTGGAATCGAATATGGTGTCTAGATAATGGAAATTGTCGTCGAATGCCGAGCCGTTCGGGTTTGAGTACTTGGCTATACCCAGCCCAATACTACACGTATCCTTTAATCAAAGGTGTCTACGTGTGACAGTATTCAGACGCCGCTCCATTACCTGCGAAACACTCAAATGTAGGTAGGTTTCTGTAGATAAACTTCGTTTGTTGTCATTTAAACAGGATAGAAGGAGGTGGAGGAGATTATAACCGTTGGAAGAGTATGTATGAGGTATGTAGATCGAGCCAGCTCTGCGCCGCTCATTCAAGCACTTGAAGGGTTACGTTAACCTTGGTAAGCACCTAACTTCAGGGGTCTACTAGGTGGTAGCTAGGTAACTATAGGTAGGCTTCGGGGGGTTGCTCTTACCTAAGCCGCCTACAAGGACTTAACCTTTTGAGCCTCAGTGAGCCTGGGGAAGCCTCCACCTACGTATGTCGGTCGCCATTCATCTTAGTCTTCCCTGCGCTTGCTCCACTTCACTTTTTCCTGTCATTCAATCGCTTTCAACTCCCTCCAACTTCCCCCTTCAGTGGCTGATGGCTTATCAAATGGCAATCCAACGTCCGAATGCCTGTTGTCTAGATTCTACAGGAAACCAATGGAACACCCGGTCCGCCTCGATGTCAGATTAATTGATCATATGGTTTGGCCACGTTTTGGGTTGCTGCATCCTTGCAACTGACAAGACTGGTCAATACCCCTCAGTTGACGCTTACCCTCAGCCTCACTTGGACATATCAGAGACAAACATACCCTCAATTCTCTCCGCAAAGGTCAGGGACAAATCCGCGGCCATGTCGTGGCCAAAGAATTCAATGGGACCTCTGCTCTCAAGGATCAAAATCGCTGGCTACATTGGATGAAATCAGCCTCATTTCACCAAATTCCAACCTCATCTCCGCCATGGGTCAACCGGCTGACCGCTGTTCTGTGGGCAATCTTGGCCGGAATGGTTTCGCATTTGCATATGATCTGGAAGATGAGAACCTGCTCCCACGATGACTGGAAAGGCGGTAGAATGGATGCCTGCAGCCGAATCGCGTTCGGCTTCACATGCAGCTCGCCAATGTCAAGCAAGCACTGCCCACCGGACGACCAAGAGTGCCAGCCTACTCTAGCCCTCTAAAGCATCCTCCTACAGCCTCACCACGGCCCCTCGCTCTTTTATGAAGACGTATCTCTGCAGCCTCTGCCAATTCTGTCCCTGTTTCTGTATCTCTCCACCACCAGCAGAACATATTCTTTTGCTGCCTCTTACGCGGACTTTGATCTGACTGTTATAGCATGGCACAACGCTCTCAAGCAAACGATTACCCCCGGAAGGTGTGCAGGTTGTTTCTCAATACTGGTCGCTGCCATTACGGGCCTAGATGCAGATTTTCCCATGTCGCCGCTGGCGGTCTCTCTGAGAGTCTAGCAAACACTGCCGAACACCGTTTCAATCGATCTCGGCAGACGAGAAACGAGCCAGACGACAGATTCGTTACCTGGAAGCTATCCGTCCCTAATGGCGCAAATGGCTTCTGTCCAACACCTCTTCCCCCTCTCTTCTTTCAAAATGCTCTGGCATATGTGGGCTCCGAAGTGGGAGTAATGCAAGAGACAGTTCTCATCCTGGCTAAGGACGGTGGATTACAACGAATAAAGCAAGTGGTCGAGCGCAGTATGGAAGGCATGAGCTTAAACATGCGCCAGAAAATGATCAAAGAGCAAGCAATACCACTGTGTCAAGTCATCACCCATCACCACGTGCTTGCGTCTACCTTGCTCGAGGTCCACGTTGGAACAATCTACAACTTCATCTACGGTGTCCAAGGCCAGCGTGCAGTACAATTCTTCAAGACCCTCATTACTACCATCGCAGACTGTAGCCAAGTTGATATTTTGCCCTCGGAAATTGAAGCGGTCGTCAAAGCTTTCTCGAACATCATTGACTGCAACACCCACGCCTTGGTGAATGATGACCTCAGGATGCTTGCAGATTCCCTGTTTGATATCGTGGCCAAAATCGACGAGGGTGAAGCTCACGAGTCGAGGAAAATAGTGAACCGCATCAATCAACGACTAGGGATCGGGCGAGAGCTGACAGGTTGGAAGCCGCCAAAGACAACAGCGTTACCAAAGGCCATTTTCGCTCTGCAGCAAGACCTGCCCGGGACTTTATCCAAGGACGGGCCGCGGCATGACAACGACTGCGTGAACGCTTGTGATATACAGATCATGCCCACATTCGAAGAAATCAATGCAACACGCCCTGAATATCTGCCGTCCATGAATCAGCAGGACTGGCATCTCCCTGGAGTTTTAGGACTCCTGGATCGACACTTCCGTCTTCTTCGAGAAGATACCGTTGGACAGCTTAGGGATGCTGTAAGGCAAGAGGTACAAGATTCCCACAGTCTAGAAAATAGAGGTAAACCTCAAGGTTCGCGGAAATTGACCTACGACAACGCCCGGGTTGTGAAAATCGACTTCAATCGATGGCAGGGCCTGCTGATCACCATCGGCTTCGACCAACCTTCTCATCTTCGGCAACGCTCTGCCAAACAGAGGAAGGAATGGTGGGAGTTTCAGAAACGCCTCCGAGTAGGCTCCCTCATTTGTCTTCTTTCCAATGGTGCTTTGATATTCTGCTCGGTCATTGAGCGCAAGCCAATCAAACCGTCGGCCACAACCGACGACTCATCCAGTTCAGACGACGAGAAGGTTCCAAATCGGCCTGAACAACCCCAGGACCTGTTCTCAGACCCTGTTCGAGCCTTCACTACCGTTTCGTTGGTCAGCGACAGGACAGAGGCCGTCCTAGGTCTCATGAAAGCCCCTAATTCCGCTCCCGCCAAAATAGTTGAGTTCCCTGGTGTTCTGTTGCCCTCCTTCGAGCCGACCTTGCGGGCTTTGCGAGCAATGCTTCGAAGTCCCGAGATGCCCTTCTCAGACTACCTAGCACCTGAGCCCCAAGCAGATTTATCGAAAATTGCAGCCCCTTACTATGCCACCAGACCCGGGTTTGAGTTCGACCTCAGCTGCATCATGAAAGACAAAACTTTGATGAAGATTGCCGTCAATGATGATTCCAACCACGAGGCCATCCGTGAGAACTCCATTCTTGACAGAGCCCAAGCCGATGCGCTGCTCACATCTCTCCAGCGCTCCCTCGCTCTGATTCAGGGACCCCCCGGGACGGGTAAGAGCTTCACTGGGGTGGCACTCATCAAGGTACTGCTGGCAATACAGGCACAGGCTAAGCTTGGTCCAGTGCTGTGCGTTTGCTACACCAATCACGCACTTGACCAACTTTTAGAAGACTTGGTGCGACATGGCATCGGTCAGATTGTCCGTATTGGATCCCAGTCGAAGTCCGAGACATTGCAGAATTGCAATCTCCGTACTCTGGCCAGCAATATTGATTTGACCAGGACCGAGAGACATGAACACTGGGTGTTGAAGTTAAGGCTTGATGAAGACGAAAGAATTATTTCTAAAGCCATAAAGAGACTTTCGCTCAAAGGAGACGTCGCAGCACTCAAAAGCTACCTCGAAATTTATTACCCCGAGTCTTACAGGACTCTTTTTGCTGGAGGAGAAGACGACGAGGGGTTTGAGAGGGTTGTGCATGACAAGATATACCTGTTAAATGCATGGCGTAAAGGTGGCTCGTCTCAAGGTCCTGTCCGCCGACTAGAGAGTCTACTCCAGGAGCCCCATATCGAGTCTTTGAATCATTCAGAGAGACAGCGGCTGTATTACCACTGGTTGGCAGAATCAAAAAAGGCAGCCCAAGCCGAACTATTGAACGCTCTGGCACAATACAAGGAACACAAGGAACAATTCGATCAAGTCCGGGCAGGCGTTGATCTTCGATGTTTGCAACAGGCTAAGATCATCGGTGTAACCACTACAGGTCTGGCGAGAACGTTGCCACTTCTTCGAAAGCTCAATTCCAAGGTCCTTGTCTGCGAAGAGGCGGGAGAAGTGCTCGAGGCGCATATTCTGACCGCTCTCCTGCCTTCTCTCGAGCACGCAATCTTGATCGGTGATCATCTTCAACTTCCTCCCCATATCCAAAGCTACGAACTTTCGAGAGAAAGTTCTCTTGGAAAGCGACACTGTTTGGATATATCTCTGTTCGAAAGACTGGTAACGCCTTCATGCTCCACCCAGACTGCGGTGCCTTTTAGTACTCTGGAAACACAGCGACGAATGCATCCCTCGATTTCCAAACTCGTCCGGAATACCTTGTATCCACGGTTGAGTGACTCTTCAGAGGTTGAATCATATCCGCCTGTGGCCGGACTGGCCAAGAGACTCTTCTGGCTCGACCATGCACACCATGAGGATGGCGCCCTCTCTTACTCGGATACTACAACTTCCCATTCGAATACCTTTGAAGTCCAGATGGTCACTTCCCTGGTGTCTCATCTAGTCAGACAGGGTGTCTACCACACGAATGATCTCGCGGTTCTTACTCCCTACCTTGGCCAACTTCAGAAAATCCGCCGAGCACTCCAAGGGTTGTTTGAAATCTCCTTGACGGAAGGCGACATGCTTGAGTTGGAAAGAGAAGAAATCGGAAAGGACAACGATGAGCCTAGTCACAGTGCCACACCTGCGCTCCAGAAGACTCCCCTCTCACGGGCACTCAAAGTGTCTACCATTGACAACTTTCAAGGGGAAGAGGCTAAAGTCGTGATCATTTCATTGGTGAGGAGCAATGACCAGAACAAGTGTGGCTTCCTTCGGACATCAAACCGAATCAATGTCCTTCTGTCCCGCGCCAAACACGGAATGTACATCATTGGGAACTCGAGAACCTCTGGTCACGTCCCAATGTGGGCTTCCGTGATCGACATGCTTCAATCTGATGATAATTTCGGCGAGTCGCTTCCACTTCGGTGTCCCCGCCATCCACAGGCCACATTCTCCGTCTCGAAGCCGGACGACTTCGCCATCTTCTCGCCTGAAGGAGGCTGCAACCTACCATGCGAAATGCGCTTGAATTGTGGACATTCCTGCCTCAGCAAATGCCATTCGCAAATGCTGCACAGTGCAGTCAAATGCCTCGAGCCATGTCCCAGGTCTTTGAAAGGATGTGACCACATGTGCCCTAACAAGTGCGGAGATGCCTGTCCTGTCAGATGCCCAGAGGAGCTACACGACCTCCAGCTCACCCTGCCTTGCGGCCACATACGAAATACCCTGCCATGTTGGCAAGCTAGACATCCTTCCCAGGTGGTCTGCCAGGATAGGGTTACTCGAACAGTCCCTGGCTGTGGCCATCAAGCTGAACTTTCATGTCATGAGAACGTTGAAACCAATGACTTTTGCTGCAAAGTCGGCTGCGGCAAAGCTCTTCCGTGCGGTCATACTTGTCCCAACCCTTGCAATGTATGTAGGAAGAGAGAGGATGGCAAAGTCATCCGAGAAGACCATGGGATATGCCAACATGCGTGCGGCCGTGCCTTCAAATCGTGCATGCACCTGTGTAAAGAACAATGTCACGGGGATAGTCCTTGTCCACCATGCCGAGCTCCATGCGAAGTGTCATGCCAGCACTCAAAATGCACGAAACGCTGCCATGAGCCGTGCGTTCCCTGCGCGGAGGGAAAATGCTCCTCCAATTGCCCACACAGCGCTTGTACTCTTCCTTGCGCTGCTCCATGCGACTGGATACCTTGTTCAAAACGCTGCACCCGTGACCTGAGTTGCGGGCATCAATGTCCTTCACTCTGTGGCGAGGTCTGTCCACCGCCTAGATACTGTCAGATCTGTGCTCCTGAGGAGGTGAAGAAGATGGTGGTCGATTTATTGTTGATGGAGGAATACCAGGAGATTAATCTGGATGAGAACCCATGCATAATCCCTCCTTGCGGTCATATTTTGACCATGGAAAGCATGGATGGTCAAATGGAGATGTCAAAGTATTATACTGATGATGGTCTTAATGTCTCCATTACTGACGCGGCCATGCCGTTTTCCAAAGATGAGCTGAAAGTGTGCAGCAGCTGTCGAGGCTCACTGCGAACTATATCAAGGTACGGCCGCATCGTCCGAAGAGGGCTCATTGACGACGCCACCAAGAAATTCATTATATCGGCCAACCAACAATTTCTTCCGTTTTACCAGTCAGTTCACCAACAACAAGCCGAGTTGGCCGAGTCGGTCAAAGAAGTCCAATGTCAGGGGAACAAGATGCACTTGAAGGAACAAGTCCTGTCTGGTGGACGCAAGGACCAAATCAAACTGATATACAAGGTCGCGCATGATTCGCGATACTCATCAATTGCGAAGACACGCAATCACATTATGAAATACCTTCGGGAGGTCGACGTCGAGGAACAGCCTTTCAAGCGAGTTTGGGATATGGTGCAGTTCGCCCGAAAACAAGGGAAAACTAGCAGCGATGTTGATTTGGATCCAACCGTTATACACACCAGCCAGACTTTACAGGGTGAATCACTGCTGCTGAGATGCGAGCTTGTTATATTGTTAGACTTCTTGGCAGCGTTTGGAACCGGCCTGCGCGATGTCAACCTCGAAGCCAACAGAGCCGACTGCTTGAAACTGTTAGCTGCCGCCCGGGAGGCCCATCAACCGGCCGTGGAGGTTGAAGCTCACACATTCTACGCGCAATGCTGCCTGGCGGAACGGACCTACAGCAGACGATCGGAAACCTTTGCAGGTCTAAGCAAAGAAGCCACTGAGCATATTGGTGAGGCCCAGCAAGTATGCACTCAGCACCCGGGGTCAACCAGACATGTAGTGGGTGAGGTGAAGACAGTTGAGAGAATGTTAGAGTCCTCGACCTTCACGACAGTGGTGAATGACGCTGAGTGGCGGCTCGTGATCAACGCTATGGCGAGTGGTTTCCGTGGATCAGGGCATTGGTATACCTGCGCCAACAACCACCCGTTCACTGTTGGAGAATGTGGCATGCCGATGGAGCGAGCGCGTTGTCCTCAATGCGGCGCTCCAGTGGGCGGGCAAAACCATACACCTGCCGAGGGAGTTCGACGGGCGACAGAGCTCGAGAATCGGTTTTCAGACTTGAGACTCTAAAGAGCCAGGTGCAGAAGTGGCTACATGTCGACGGCAGACGCCAGTTGATGGTCGGGGGCAAGGGAAGAGTGATGTACTGAATGGAGCTTGTGGAGGCATTGCTGTATGCCCGCAGGGGTTGTTGACGTTCCGTCATAGCTTGACCTACTAGCAATCCCTCCATCTAGGACCATGATCAATGAATTTGTGAATGCGTTGACATTTGAAGGTCATCGGGAAGGACATGCAGCAAAGACCGCGGCCCACCATCTAGTTAGACTGCACCAGACGGGGTGATATGCTGCCAAGTACCTACGGAGTATGTATGCCATGACCGATGTACGAGGTACGAGCACGTCTCGTGTAAGCCATTGGCTTCTTGGCTGCTGAGATCTACACCCTAATCAAAATACGAGTCGCATGGGATTCAATCTTGTCAAAGTCAAATGAAGTTGGTAGTTGTTACTAAGTAGTCACCGCCCCCTGCCTACCTAGTCAGCTAGAGAACCTCGTGGGATTGCAGACCAAGGTACCTACCTACCTGGGTGGGTGGGTAGTCAGTGGACGGCTCGGACCCATGCATGCGTCTCTAAAATCTCACTCGAGATCTATAGATCTATGACTTGACTTGGGTTGTACGTATGTGTGTATATTCTAAGTACCAAAAAGCTACGAGTAGGTCATGGAAAGGAGCACAGCAGCACGCGGATTAGAGAGTGAGAGTGAGAGTGAGGACTCGCGTACGGAATCTGTTGGCCAATTCCAAAATAAAAGCCATTGACCCACGATGGTAGCTAGCTAACCCCGAAGGAAAGCGGCAGTTCTGCTGCGGACGGCCTGAATCACGAATTCAGTGGCCGTGCTGATGCGGCTGGTGCTGGGAGATACGG
>WJFF01000172.1:43502-53921 GCA_011800825.1 Fonsecaea pugnacius | reverse complement strand
CCACTTTGACTCGTTTTGTCTACATGACTACTAGACTAGACTAGAACTTACATCAACATCTTCCGATATCTCGGCTGGCATCGGACAAAGAACTCTGACGGCTCGGGATCGCCCAGGTTGAAGATCTTCCATTCTTTCTCCGGGTCCGCGAGTTCGAGCTGTAAAGTAGCCGTTAGCTGTGGGGGTTCTGTAGTGTGGGAAGAGACGAACAAAAAAAAAGGGCTGGAAAGGCGAAAGAGAGGTCTGTATATAACTCACAGTGAACATCCTAAGAATCGAAGGAACCACCTTGTACAGCTCCAAAAACGCAATGTTCTTGCCGATGCAGGTGTTGGGTCCGGCGCCCCAGACGAGCAGCGCCTTGTTCATGGCGGCCTGCTGCTCCGGGGTCGCGTCCAGCCAGCGCTGGGGGCGGAAGACCTCGACGTCCTCGCCGTAGGTGGGCTTGTGGCGGTGCATGATCCACGCGTTGCAGCTGACGATGATGTTGCCGGGGATGTACTCGCCCAGGATGTGCGCGCCCTCGGGCGGCGTGACCCGCTCGATCAGCTGCATGCCCAGCCCGGGCCAGATGCGGAAGATCTCCTTGAGGACGGCGTCCAGGAAGGGCAGTTTCTGCGACTCGGCGAACGGCACCACGTACTCGGCAAAATTGATCGGGCCGGTGCCCTTACCGCTGCTGCTAGTCGCGCTCGGCGGTGGGAAGTGTGAGTCGATCTCGGCCACGAGCTCCTTCATCACGTGTGGGTACTTGAGCAGGAAGTAGAATGTCGCGGCTAGCGTGGTGGCGACCGTACCGCTGCCGGCGTTGACCATGGAGAGGGTCAGTCCCAAGACGGCGCGGTCGTCGACGATGTCTGGGTTGTCGACCTTAGCCTGGAGGAACTTGGTGAGCAGATCCACCCGCGTCTTCTCGTTCTCGTTGACGCCCTTGAAGTCGCGCTTCTTCTGGTCGAGTTGTCTCTGTGCGATGGGCACCGTCGCCGTCACGCTATTCCAGAGGCCCATTCGGCCGAGCCACAGGAGAACCGGGTTCTTCTTGAGCACGCGGTCGAGCCAAGTGACGTTGTTGACCTGAAAGGGAAACGTCAGATTATGTGTCCTTGCTCCTACCACAGGGGAAGCTCACAATGGTGAAGTAGCGCAAGAAGGTTGTTCGGGCCTCGATGATGCCAATGTGATCATACCCAGCCTCCAATAGTCCATACCCTTTGCCCATTGTCAAAGCGCTGACCACATCCAGGGCGAAGAACTTTGTCCATTCGGACATGTCACAAATGCCGTCCGGTCCAGGTCGACCCGCAAACCTCTGGTCCAGCTGAGCGAGGAACGTGGTGACTGTGTCGGTCACATACGGCTCATAATTGACAAGGGTGCTCAAGGCAAAAGCGTTGGCCACCGAACGCCGCAGCTTGCCATGGTAGATGCGATCTGTGGTGGAGAAGATGTTGGGTACGGCCACTCCCCGCGACACTCCCTGACCGACCTTGTAGAAGTCGGACTGGACAATTGCTGCGTCAGACAGACTGTTGACACCGAATGGAGCCGCGGATGGGAGGGTGTCTTGATCAAGCCATCACATCTCTTACCTTGGAGAAATGGGTCATGTAGATATCCTTAATAGCTTCGGGATCATTGAATAGCAGCGTGTTGGGCCCAACCCGGATGATTTTTCCATACTTGACCACACTGGGGTAGGCACATCTGTTGGTGTACCACACCCACTGCCACAGCCGCCAGAAGTTGGTGAAGGAAGCGATGAATGGCCCCTTGTATTTGTTGAGGCCCTTTTGGTAGCGGAAACTGGCTGCCCACGCGCAGAGGAGGGCCGCGGTGACAGCGACCCATCCCCATACCGGGATGTGAGATATCGAGTCGGTGGCCAGCATTGTCTTCTTCTGTCTGTCGAATTAGGCACGGAAGGGAAAGGAGCAGGGTAGAAGTTGGTAGTAATCCGTCTTGGTTCGGAGGCGGCTCCAGACGACTCTATATCACTGTATCACCTTGGGGGATCACACCAGATCCGGCTCTCGAGATACCAAGCTTCTTAAGAATAAAGGCTTGAACGGTCGCTTCTCCAATAACGCCCATCCATCATGTCGGTCGTGTTCCGCCGCATCTCGGAGTCTCCTCTTTTGGGTCCCACGGGGTTGAGCACCTGCGAATGCGTCGAGGGGAAGTCGGAAGGGCGTACGGGGAAAGGCCGGAGCAGGTGTTTTGAGAATTCGAGCGAGCGATGGGGGCGATCGAGGCTATGCTGGATCGGAACTGGGGCGTACTAGAATAGTGAAGGAGCATGTAATAGTGGGAGAAGAGAGAAATAGTAGGATTCGAGGTGGTCGGTGGAAATACATGCGTTTGAAGGCCGAGGCTTGGGAGTTCCGTGAGATCAGATTCGACAAGTCACAACAGCTGCGAAGATGATCATTCACTTATTTACTAGACAGTGTAACCGCGGAATCAGAGCTTTCTTTGTCTACATGCAGCAAACCATGACCTTCGCAATGACCCATGTCTCCTTATGCAAGCCCAATGCTCTCCTTTGCCGCCGCCCAATCTGCTTCCAAGTTCGACTTCCACACCCAAGCCATGCGATCCTTGACCTTGTCCCGCACTACCGGGAGACATTCTACAAACGTCTTCCCTTCAAAATCCGGGCCGTGCATGTCGTAGACTTCCGCCGCCTGCCGCGAGGTGATCTGGGCTTTCTGCGCGCGTGGCACGCGTGCCGTCTGGTACAGGTTGACATATGTGGCGAGTCCAGCGCCTGGGTTCTTCAGGTAATCCCGCACCGCAAAGCCGAGCATGTTGGCATCTTCAATGGAGAGACCCGCCCCAGAGCCTGAAGGTGACAGCATTAGATTGTGAGAGTAGGGATTGTTCAATGGGGGTCAACGAACCTTGCATGGGTAGCATTGCGTGTGCTGCGTCGCCACTGAGGACGACCTTACCATCCATGTAGCACCACTGAGACAGAATCTCCCGGTCGTTAATCTTCCACTGGCTGATGATAGGTGGCATGGCTTGGATGATCCTCTGGACGGTCGGATTCCAGCCGGCATATTCCTTCTCGATAGCTTCTCGTGGTGCTTCGCTTCTCCAGCTCTCCTTGAGCCCGTCGAGCTCGCTCTCTGGCTTTGAAACGAACGCGACGACGTTTATGAGCCGATTTTGTGACATGGGGAATGCCAGAAAATGCTTATTGGGTGCTAGCCATGAGAGCGTCCAGGATGAATAAGGCCAGTCGTCAGACACAGCAGATAGGGGTATTGTGCCTCTGAACGCTATCCGGCCAGAGTACACAGGTTTATCCACTGCAAACTGGGAGCGGACGGTGCTGTGAATGCCGTCGCATCCAATGACCAGATTCGCCGACTCTTCTGTCCCATCAGCAAAGCGAAGAGTGACCGTAGAGCCCTTGTCCTATCCCAAGAATCAGACATTGCGAAGGCACAAATATTGAAGCACAAGGTCCAGGTGTCATACCGCAAGTCCGACAAGCCTCTTATCGGTTTTCAGCGTAGCACAGTTTCTTCGCTGAATCTCACTGTACAGGACCTCCAGAAACTCGGCACGATGCACCCACAGCTGTCTTACCTCCTCGGCACCGCCATTGTCAAAGGCCAACGCATCCACAATTAGATCGTCGGTGTCCCAACGACGATTGCTCCGATGCACGTTGTTTCGATAGCCCGAGATAGCATTCGCTGCTGACCACACCCCAAGCTTCTGTAGCACTCGGCCGGCCGACACACCTATGCCAACACCAGCGCCAATCTCACTGTATGCTGGGGCTTGCTCATAGACTGTGATGTTGCTTGCTGGCAGTTCAGGGCTGTAAGTCGCAAGGCTGAGCGCTGTGGTGAGCCCACCAATGCCACCCCCAATAACGGCCACACGGAATTGGGAGGGGTCCAAAGCCCCGGTAGAGGAGTGTTCTCCGTTTGCAGTGGTCATTTGACAAGATTGCAAGACGCTGCTTTGAGATTCCGGCCTGGTTCAAGGAGCAGATCAGCCAGTATTTACCTTGTCAGTGGTTTGCACGTGATGGTTATGGCTGTCCCGTATTCTAGGCCTGAGAGAACAGGGTGAATCGCATCTCCAAAGATATCTGCATCTTCTCGCTGTCCGCGGCTAAGTGCCGTCGGCTTGAAGAGGGTCATGCAGACTGTCAGTGAATGTGTCTGGATGTATGGCATTGAGGGGTCAAAGGAAGAGGAGGAAGGACGGGGATAGCACGGGAGAGAATTGATAGTGTCTGCGTCTCTCTCAGTTTGTGCCACCGTATTCATTACTGTGTTTCTGCGTATTAGTCATAGTGCGTCATCGTAGCTCATCCTGAGATTTTGTGCACGCTCTCACCTTCGTCTTGTACACACTCTCTAAATCATCTCGATTAGAATGCCGCCTCACCTTCACGACGTCTGAAAGGTAGAGAAATGTAATCCCATGTCATACAACTATTTGCTTTTGTTTCCAACTTCCTGCGAATTACTTGTTCCTCAGTTCGTTCGATCCTTCTATGATTGTTCGCTGACACACGTCAATCGACTTCTAGCATCAACTAATGGATGTCTTTATCTCACTTTTACTCTCCCACGTAGTGTTCTCGCAGCTTGTGCACTTCACCAGCAAACTCCGCAGTTTTATCTCTACCCCATGCGTCAAGCATTATGACAGACCAGCCCTTGGACACTTTGTGACAAGAGATGGAAAATAGACATATGATCTTTCGAGCGCAGGTTCCATAAACGTGTCTCTCCAATGACCCCCGAAGGCAAATTGCTATCTCCCTACAAGCACGGCCTTCGCCTATACGATCCTCGCCTACTGACAGGGCTCACAAGGTCCAGCAAACAGCCAATTGAGGGTCTCGGAGTGTTTCTCCTTCCCACCGACCCCAGCGTGTGACTATCACTAACTTAGTTGAATGGTAGCTTGCGGGGTTTAGACAGTGGAAGGATGCGCTAACCACAAACCTCTTCATCTCCTTCATTCTCTTGTGTCGCTGCTACAACTACGGACGATGAGCCCTTCGCTCGCCATCTTCTACTTCTCGGCATCGCCCCCGTGGTCGAGAATGGCCCGTGCTGCCATCACCCGATCTCCATGCTAGACAATGGGCTCGAGCAAGGTTTCCCGGCGCAGGACTCCTGCCTCAGCACCTTGTCCAGAATGTGGTCGCTCTTTCTCGCGTAACGACAGCTTGAGTCGCCATCTTAAAACGCATCTGAATCATGCAGAAGAGCGTCCTTTCCACCGAATCATCAGCGAGAAGTTCCGGGCCTGCAATCAATGCCGAAAATCCAAGATCCGCTGCACGGGGACCGTCCCCTGTACCCGGTGTGCACAGCTGCAAGAACAATGCGTCTATGATACAAGGCGTAGAGATGACAGCATCTCGTGGACCAACCCTCCTGGACCGGTGTCTGTCTCGGATGACCCTCCAGAGAATGCTTCACCTGCCTCACCATCTCCACCACCGTCCCCAAAGGACCAACAGACAAGAGGGCGAGCGACCGCTCAGGAAGAGGACAATCTCTCCCTCGGGGCTGCTAAGACTCCGAATCATCATTTGGGACTGCCTCTTCCCTCGCTAGAAAACACTACGGCAATGCTTCATCTTGCTCTGTCTCCGAATGGCCAGACTCGAGCGGTGGATTTTGAGAGTGGCAAGGATCTCTCAGGCATCCCTTCAACATACGTCTCTCCGACCTTTCACATCTTGGACCCTTATAGTTACAGATTGCCCTCTATAGCCGACTCCCGTGAAGCACCAACACCAAACAGCCAAGCATTTGCTCAATGCAAATACCCAGTCTTGCAGTACTTGTCGCCATTTTTGGATCGGGATTTTGGATCTGGTCTTGCCTGCGACCTGTTAGACACCTACTTTTCCAGCGCGTTCCTAAGTCGTATGCACCCCACATGCCACCACATACACAACTTCATCTTGCGCAGGATCGACGTCCTCCACCCTTCTCAGCCTCGTCAAACCCATCCCGCGCTTCTGGGTAGCATGCTGTTTGTAGCTGCGTTCAGTGACAAAGCGCTGGGTTTATTTAGTGGACCCGAGGAGAAAGATCGAGTTTGCAAGTATTTGAGCCTGCTTACATATCGCCTTCTGAATCCCGCCAGGTATGAGCCGTTGTTGAGACAGGAAGACTTGGGGCTACCGCCCGCCTTCGGCTCGGACTCGGGATGGAGGAACGATGACCTACTCCGGGCTTTAGACCTCCCAAACGATACTCTCCCAGAGTCCTGGGGAATGGACTATATTATCGCTTTTATTCATGTTTCCTCGGTGATTTCAGGCAGTGAAAAGAAGGCGGCAAGCATCAGGTGGTGAGTAACTGCTCCGGATGTCTGCAATGTCCCGACTGTTTCTCCTCAGTCACAGTGACACTAACTGCAAGTCAGGTGGAGCGTGGCTTTCAACCTCGCCCGGGATTTGAAGTTGAATGAGGAGGTACAGTCTGCGATATTGCCAAATGATGCAGAGAATGGATTAGCCAGTTTAAATTGCAAATGTTCTCTGAATCAACACACTGGAGAAGACTTGATCAATGAAGTCCAGCGCGAGGAACGCCGCCGGACGTGGTGGCTACTCTTCCTGATGGACAGACATTTAGCATTGTGCTATAACAGACCTCTTGCCCTGTTGGAGGCCGAGTGCAGAGATTTGCTGCTGCCACTCGACGATGTTACCTGGCAATCCGGTGCCCAGCCGCACAGCCACGGTACTCGCGCCGAAGGGCCTCGATGCATGTTGTTACCTTCGGGAACTGGTCGCTCACACGGACCTCCAAAGACTTGTTTAGGGGTGGGCCTCTTTGAATTCTTCTTGCCATTGATGGTCCACTGTGGCACACTTCTGGATTGGAACCGATCGCGCCTCCATCCCGTTCTTTCGGGAGCCTCGATATGGAGTTCACAAGAACGTCAAATATTGCGGGAGCTTGATCATTACCAAGCGACATTGGATCGCGTCACAACGAGGATATACGCCGAGAACGAGGCGGAGAATGAATCCCGATGGAAGCCATCTTCCGCCGCTGGTGCAGAAGAACCTGAGGCAACGCACATTGCCAAAACTGTGGCTGGATACGCGAGCCATATTGTCAGTGTCCTAAGGATCCTGGTGGGTTCGAAATGGGATCCGGTATGTCTTTTTGAGGATGCAGATTTGTAAGTCCACTTACTTGATTTTCTCCTTCAATATACAGGGAGGAATCACGTCTATAACCCTTACCTTTGCCCTTTCTGGAATATAGGCTGATGAAATATTGCAGCTGGACATCTTCGTTAGGGTTCAAAGACTCCATGTCCCACACAATGGCCGCCTCTGAATGCGTTACCCAAATACTGGAATATGACCCGGACATAAGTTTCATGCCGTACTTCTTTGGAATCCAACTCCTCCACGGCAGCCTTCTTCTCCTGCTAGTAGCATATCGCTTACAGGCCGATTCGGGAAATGCGATACTAGCCGCCTGCGAGGCTGTCATCAGAGCAACAGAGGCATGTTTTGTCACGCTTCCCACAGACTATCAGCGACAATTCAGAAAGTAAACCATCTCTCGTCTCTCACATGGTGTGATGTTGTCTCAATACTAACAACGGGACAGTGTCATGCGATCGGCTATAGCTCTGGCCAAGGGCAGAAAGAGCAATCCTCGCGACACAGAAAAACAACTGACCTTTGTGTTGGCCAGGTACAGGTGGTCCAGGAATGGTGCTGGCCTGGCACGTTAACCGTCGGCTGGTTTGTAGAGCCAATCACCTTGAGAAGCCGTCACTCTGTGATCCTCTATACGCTTTCTTCGCCTTGTATGATCTTGCTTCCAGCCTTGGGAATCCCATAGCACAGAATACTCAAACCAGTCCGCATCGAGAACGACGCCACCACATTCTTACGAAAGTCCTCAGCCGCATGTTCCAGACAACAATATGTGCATGTGAGACTTTTCCTGATCCAACCAACCAGAGCGCCTCTAGAGTTTACAGTAGCACAAGCAAACACGGTCGGATGTCTGCGTCTGGGGGTTTGATGGCATTACACTATTAAAATAGGCCAGGGCTGACTCGTCAATTTGCGAATTGCCCCTGCGACGGCAAGGCTAAACAGGAGACTTCTCGGCAAGCCACTCTCCGGGGCCGTGGAACAGAAACGGCCCAGTCTCGAAGCCAGCCCACAAGCCTCGTTAGCCATCAAGCCAATGCTTCATTGGCCCAGTTCCCCTTGGCAGCTTCTTCAACTCTGCTCAGCCTGTGCTATCAAACTATTTCCGAGGATCAGGCGCCAAAAGTGGATCTAGAATGCAGCTATCGTCTCGTTTCCCCCCTTTTTGCAAATTTGGGAATACGAACATGGACCTCTTCACACTTCGGCGCATGTCTTGCTGTGGCCTGGTATTGATTGCTATATCCTAAAAGCCCTTGACCGCACCGCAGTTCGATACTAGACGAAACTACTAGGAAAAGTCAGCCCTAGACGCGAACCACGCACCAACATGTCGTCTCTTGCTAAGAAGTCGATGCACTTCATGAGGGACGTGTATAACCTTGCATCAAACCCGGGAGAACTGCTACAATCAACGACGACGTCAACGTCTTCACAAGGCTTTAAACCTTCACAAGGTCTGTCGAACCAATTCAACCCGGCATATGCGCAGCAACGTCCTCTTCCACCACCCCATCCTACGCAAGTCGCTCATCCGACATACCATTACTCTTATCCAGGGCCCCAAAATGCCCAGCCTTATGGTCACTGGTCTGGTACACAGGCGCCCGTGTCGCCGTTATCACCACAGACAGCACCAAACGTATATCCTGGAGTCAATCCGGCTCCGTATGTGCTTCCAAACACAGGCCGACCTCCTTCACCGCCGTCTCCTGTCTTGTCCCCATCAATTCCGCAGCCGTATACAGGTAAACCAGGGCATGGAGTACAGCAATATTCTTCTGTGCCCCCGCCTCTGCCTGCGCGAAGACCAGCGCATCAGCAGCATGCTTCGTCATGGCACAGTCCAACAGACCCCGAGCCTCATTATCAACCCCAGTTGAATGGGTCTGTCAGTGCACAGAATCTCGGAGCGTTTGATCTAATGCAACAGAACGTGCCTGTCCCAACCTCTTCTGCCGGGCATTCAGTCCCCCACGGTAATTGGGCAATGCCGCAAGCAGACCCCAGTCGAATGCCGCTTAGATATAACACTGTCCATCAGCACCATACCGCTGGATATTCAGGAGCTGTGCCGAGTGGATCATGTCCTCCAGTTTCTGATCAACACCTTTCAACAGCCCCTGTCCCTGCTCTGAGTTCGAGCCAGTTACCTGCTCATGGCTATCATGAAATGCCAGCTGTAGCCTCTAACAACTGGAAACCCGTTTACGGACACGAGACAGGCACCGCTACATTGGGTGGACCACCACAACTATCCAATGTGTCTGCTGCTGTGCCTTCGTCGATGGCACATGCGTCGCATTCTTCGAGCGCTCCCCCAGTCGAGCTTGCGTCGTATAGTTGCGCCGTCGAGGCCGTTGAGCTGCCAGCCTCACCTGTCATGGCCAAGTCAACACATTCTGCCGAAGCCTCATTATCCTCGATGCAGCGACCCGAGGGTCCCTCGAGCTACCAACATCATTATCCATCATCAACAGCAGAGACAGCCACAATCAATGGGCCCGTCGCATCAGCTTTTGCGGTCGAGTTGGATTCAACGCCAATTACTGCAGGTTCCTCAGGCACCACAACCGCAACAAACAACCACATGCAGACTAACCTCGTCCATCCTTCGCAACCTGTTCCCATGTACCAGGTATATCCTGGTCCCGCTGCGTCCCCTTTCCCTTATCCGCCTTTCTCGCCTTCTCTGGAAAGTTCTCCCACTCAGTTTGACCCTGGCAATGGCTCGTTGGGTGCCTTTGGGCAGCAGAGACCTCCTCTCCACATGCAGCAGCAAGTCTCCTCTCCTGTAACAATGGGGGAGGCTGACAGCGTCGCCCTTGCCCAGGCGAGAATGAGAGCGCAGACAGCAAGCCTGCCAGCTGCGAGACCAAACCCAACTCCGCTCCCGTCATCGCACTCGGAGCCCAGACTCCAGCCGCTGCACCGGACAGACGTGCCTTACCCGGTGCATCACAGCCCAGCCACGGTTGCGATGCCGGCGCACCATGATTACTCGTATACTAGGTAGAAAGAGTAAGAGGAGGAGGTGTGGGAGCTTGGTCCACGACCAAGTTGCAGCATATGGAAACCCTGGCCAAAGTTTGGTTACCCTGTACCGAGTACTTTGATATTTAGCGTCCATGACCTTGGGAAAGACACCGTAGTGGCGTCTTTGATGCTCCTCAGCATTAAGAAGAAAAAAATATGTATGATACCAGAACCAAACACTTTTCGTCACCGCGCTTCAA
>WJFF01000172.1:24324-37804 GCA_011800825.1 Fonsecaea pugnacius | reverse complement strand
GATGAGTAACTACAAGGTGCCTCCGTACAGAATACACACGTACACCGTACGGAGCCATTGGAGTTTCTCTCTCATCAATTCATCAAAAGTTGCCTGTCTTTTCTTTCTTTCTTATCCCCCTCCTCTTCCATTGAACCTGACGCGACAAGTTTGAGATTAGCATCTTGGATTGAATAACGATTCCAGACGGGTTCATTCGCCCTTAATTTTTTTTTCCTTTCAAAGCTGGCATTGACTGGTCCCCGTCTGTCGCCAGTTGTAAAACACCACACAACTAGTGCGGTGGAGGGAATCTTCTGAGATATCATTGCCATTTATCACTACCTAGTACAGTTGCCGTTACCGTTACGGGATACCCAGTACCCAGGTATACCTGACAATCAATTCATCGACCCGGAAGTCAGATCCTTATTGTCCGGAATACTCGTTATTGGAAGGCAAAGGAGGGAAGAAAGAGGAGAAGGACCGAAGAAGAAAAGGGCAGCCATAAGAGAAAATTGGAGAGAGAGCCGAAGAGAGGGTGATTTCGCCAGAAGAAGTGGGAGCGGGAGGAGCGATTTCGTTTATGCTGTTGACTGGTCTGGTGTTTGTCGAGTGAAACAACAACGCTGGGATTAAAACGGCCTGAGAACCAGTCATCGATCGATTGACGAGCGAGCCAGCCAATAACCTCAACCAAGTCCGGTGCTGTCGTGGTGGTGTATCGCTGTCTTTCACGGACATCCGCAGTCTTCCTCTTTGGTTGTGGAGGCCGATTAGGATTCAAAACAGCATCAGCGTCCATGACTGATCCGAACCACGCACCGCTACAGCAACAAACACAGCCCGCCACGGAGGAACAGCAGTCAAAGGCTCCCACGCCTCCTCTCTCTCCCACCTTCCGCCCCTGTCTCACCGTCCCCGACCGCTTCCCCGCGACCACCGCCTACGAAATGTCCACCACGGCCACGAGACAGACGTTCAACTCGAACTCGCTCGCGGGTCGCAGGCGCCGGGGCGGTTCTCTGAGCCCCCCCTTCGCCGGTCGTCTGGGCGGCAACCAAGAATTCACCCTCGACCGCTCCGACCCCCAGAATGAGGAGTTGCTGAAAAAGGTGCCCGATGCCGCGCCCAACTTGACTCTGCACGAGAGTTTCGATCTTCGAGGGTTTCGGGAGGTGGAGCTGTGGAAGGCGGCTATGGTCGAGTTTGTTGGTGAGCCATTCCCTCTGGTGGCTGCTGGCGAGATGTGTGGGCTGAGGGGACATGTTGTCTGCTAATGAAATGATGCTGACGATAAAATTGTCTTTAGGCACCATGATCTTCGTCTGGGCCTCAGCTTGGAACAGTCTCTCCCCAAGCACCCCTCCGCCGTTACCCTCAGAGACATCCGGTCCCTTCAGCCGTTCGTATTTCCTGGGCCCTCTCATCGCAGCGCCAATCAACATAATCCTCCTCGCGCTACTAATTTTCTCCTTTGGCGCCGTGTCCGGAGGTCATATGAATCCATTGATCACCATTGGAACCTTTTTCGCGAGGTTAACCACCTTTCCCCGTCTGGTGTTGTACTTGGTGGCGCAGATCTCAGCCAGTGCTCTTGCAGGCTTGCTGTTGAGGGCGGCGGCGAATACCAGAGAATTCAAGGTTGGAGGGTGTTATCTCTTCGAGGACATGGGAACTCCTGTCTCGAGTGCATTCACCATTGAAGTGATCAGCGACCTGCTCTTGCTCATCCTCGCCTTCGGAGTCGGTCTGGATCCCCGCCAGCGCGAGATCTTTGGCCCGGCCCTGGGACCGATCTTTGTCGGGTTGGCCGTGGGGAGTTTGGCGTTATGTACGGCATTCAGTCTGCCGGCGTACGGCGGTGCTAGCCTGAACCCAGCAAGGTGTTTCGGGGTATATGTGGGTAGCCACTTTCCAGGCTGGCACTGGGTACACTGGGTGGCACCTCTTGTGGCCGGTGTTTTCCATGGCATCATGTATTTCATTGTCCCGCCTGGTGAGCCAAACAGGGCGCATGCACACAAGATCGGCAGAGCCGCTCACAAAACTGAGCCGCAGGCACAAGAGGATGGGAAGGAGAGCGTGTAGAAGAACAAAATCTCTCTTTGGAAGAGCTTCTTTCTGGGGTTTCGCACCATCTTGAGGATTAAATAATAGTTAATGGCAAAATTGGGTCATCAGTCGGTGAGCGGACCACCACCACCATTGGTGTGACAAAGTGACAAAGTGACAGAGTGTGCGTCAAGCACCCATCATGACTCTCCTCTTGGGCGCTTTTTTCTTCCCACCCCCCTTGACGTATTGGATAGCCTTGTGGCTGCGTTCCTCGAACCCGGCACTTTCGCCCCTGTGGCCTTCTACCCAGCAGTTCGTACAGTAGAGGTCCCCGTCACAGCCGATGCACTGAAGCGTAGCGTCGTCGTTGCAGATGATGCACCACGTATCGATTTCCTCATCGGTAAAGCCGATCTTGGGCTTTGGCGCAGAGGAGGATACCTTGGTGGATTTTATGCCTGTCGGGACTGTCGGGAGTGATAAGCCGGCAAAGCGAGAGGCAAGGTCGTCGTCGTCTTCGTCATTTGACGGTTCGGTCGGGACCGAAGGGTCAGGCAGTTTCGAAGGGGTGGTGGGGAGGTCAAAAGAAGACACATCTTCCCCAGATCTAGGATGTGTATGCTCTATTTCGCTCGGCGCGGCATTGTCTTCGTCCTCTGACAGATTCCTGTTTTGGTCCTGTGTCTCTGCAGATTCAAGCCTGGCCTCGTCTAGGATCCTCGCCAGCAGTTCATCTGCCTCCTGGTCCAACGTGTCTTTCGACTTGGTGTTCCCTACTGCGGTGACTGGGCTCTCTTCTGTTTCGGGCCCGGGTTGAAACACCGATACATCGATCGGCGGGAGCTTTGCAGATATGTGGTCGTCCCCTTCTGTTGTGCCTTCGGCTTGGTCTGCTCCTAATCCTTCACTTTTGTTGTATGACGCATCTGCCAGCGCTGACTTTGCAGTCCGCAGCAGATCTGCGACCTGTTCCTCTTCACTCTGTCCGACTTCCCACGCATCCGAAGGCCCTAGATCTGCAAGGAGTTCCTCCACTGTTTTCTCATCCTCGGACTTTGGGGCCGAAGTAGCGGGGTCGTGGAGAGCTGAGGAAGGACTGCCTCCGAGAGATTTCCATCTTGTCAAAAGGTCCGAGTGGAGGGCACGAGCCGGGGTAGGATCTAGCGAAATAGGAGCCGCCCTCCCGAGAGGCGTCTGAAAACTGAAAGGCATTAGCACAATGTCCAACAGTTGAGAAATTCATTCATTTACTTTGTCTGTTCAAAAGACACCGTCGACGTTTTCAGTGCATTTAGCCGCGCGAGAAGATCTCTGTCTGCATTTGACTTTGACTCATCAGACATCACGGGTACACAATGCTCATCTTGATAACAACCATGAAGCCACAAGACGATCAAGAGGCCCGGTGCAAGCGTCGACAATCACGTTTTGCGCCAATGGTCAGTTTCGCATGACGTAGTCGAATTACCATCCACAGCAGGATCTCTCAACGCTATCAAAGACTGCCTAGGAGCGCCATAGCACTCTGAAAAGCCTGAAGAACCTTTGCATCTGCAGAAAGTGTGAGCAAAGCACTGTGCAATAAGTCCTTGTTACTCACGGTGGGCTTGTTTCTGGGCCAATAACCTCTCCGAATTTTGAGCAAGAGCAACCCGTGTGCGAAGTCTGCAAGGATGTCAGATTGCTTGTGACCAGTGACAGAGCGTTTGTATACCTCTTGATGGCCCTCTCAGATTCATGTTCGTTTGATACTTGCATATAGAGCGAGAATTGCTGCAAATGATTAGCTTCCTCTTGCCTGCTCGTGAAAATAGCTGCCTACTGTGGCGCGGGCATTAAAATCTTCCATGATATCCCTCTCGGCAACAAGGCAAGGCTGAATCTCCCTGTTATACCGTGTTTCGAGTTCGTCCCAGTCGATTGCATCCAAGTCCACAGAGATGTCTCTCTCGTTTAGCGCTCGCTCGAACTCTTGGAACTCGAGCTCTAGTTGCTGTTGATAGTCGTAGATCTCTTTGACAAAACCATTGCTTTGGGGTAATGGAGCAGGAACTGCAACGATCTCTCTACCGGCTGGCTGAAACGAGGTATTCTCACTGGTATGAGACGAGCCTTGGTGCTCGAAAGTCTTGTTCCAAGCATGGGACGCTTCAGCTTCGGGCATTGTTGGGAGTGTGGCAGTTCTCTGGAGCCTTGTACTTGTAGGACTGGACTTCGCGATTTCAGGGGGCTGATAGATCTCCTCGTTTGTACGCTTTCGAGCCCGACTGCCTTGTCTGGACCTGGATCTGTCCGGTAGTGGTGAGGAGTGGATTACAGTTGTCGCGTCTGTATTCGACTGAGGAGGAGGTGTTTGCCTTCCCTCGTTCGCAGTCGGAGAAGTTATAGCACCAGCGTCGATACTGTTCGGTGCGTCCATCTTGGCGAGACTGCTGGTAGACTTTGAGAGATGAAAGGTTTGACGCTTGAAAGACCTCACAGCCTTTTCGCCCGGTCTCTCCTCGGTTAAACATCGGCACAGCGCGTGTACAGACGCTTAACCATATTTGACATTAGCGTCCCTCGCCAAATCACGTGCACTGCCTTGTCTTCCACGTCTACGTCATGTCGCAGCCCAGACGGTCCAGGCCTAGCCTGAGCCTCAGATCGCTTCGTGAAAGGTGAGTCGTGCCTATTCCAGTTCCCGTGCCTCTCTTTGACGATTTGATGCCGCCCTGGTGACAATGTCAGCGTCGTCGCTATAATCGTGCTCGATGCACACTGCTGATGAGACAAGCCTCATTTCTAACATCATGATTGCAGATTTCTTGCCAGTGAAACCGCGCCACCGCCGAAATCGCTGGATGCGGAGGTTAAAGACGACGAGACCACTGAACATGAAATCGAGATCCCCCTGACTTCTACTGGCTCTTCTACCGACTCTACCTACATCAACGTAGAAACCGTCAAGATGGAGTGCCCTGTCTGTCACAAACACCTGACCGAAAACACGAGCGTCAACTGCGCAAATTGTGTGAACAACCTACTTTACAATTGTCGCTTTGACCTCGCGAGAGTTCTACTCGAGAAAGAGTCCCTCGGGAAGAAAGTGGAAGCTATTGTTGGACCTGAGCCTGAGCAACCCCTTGATGAAGAAACTGCCAGATTGAGAAAGGCCTGGCATAGACAGCAGGAAAGAATTGAAGAACAGCGGGCCAAGGAACAAGAAGAAGATATGCAACGCGAACTCGTTGTCAGGCAGAAGGAACTGCAAGAAAAGAAAGAGCATGCACAGGCTCTGAAGAAGAATTTAGAGGAGCGGAGAGCCAACCTCGCTGCGGCAAAACAAGCCCAGGCTAGGAATTACAAGAAGAAAATGGAGGAGCTCAGAGAAAATGGTGAGAAGTTGAAGGCACAATATGACGCGCTTCACGAGAAGACGGTCGACACTCGTGCCATTCTCTGCCGCGAAGCTGCCGGTCTGTTGAGGCTCCATCACTCTAGGAGGAAGACCAAAGACGGTACTATCAAGGATCGCCACTCTATTGCTGGTCTCTTATTGCCCGATTTGAAGGAGATCAATAGTAAGACCACCGACACACCTCCCCCAATTTCTCTCTAACTGTTTATACAGACATGCGATGCACTGAACTCACTGCCGCTCTGGCTAACGTCACTCGGCTCATTTTCCTCTGCTCTTTTTATCTGGGTGTCAGACTCCCTGCTGAAATCACCCTGCCTCACCGAGATTACCCACTTGCAACCATCAACCCCCCGCTTACCTCGTACCTTGGGCAACGCATTACCTTTCCCGGCAGTGGATCGAGTCTCTCTGCACCCGGCAGTCCTACCGCTTCCCGAATGGATCTCAGCTCGTCTCCCAAACCCCGTCCACTGTACATCGGGTCTGACGACCACAACGAATCTGTCGCTCAGTTTGCCAAGAAGGAACCCCTCGCATTCAGCTATTTTATTGAAGGCGTCTCTCTTCTGGCTTGGGATGTTGCGTGGCTTTCTCGCACTCAAGGTTTCGTTGCAGGCACCGAAACGTGGGAGGATGCCTGTGACATTGGTCGCAATTTGTTCCAGATGATTTTAGCTCCTGCGCAATCTACTGTGGTGACCCGAGTCCTCACCCAACGCAACGCTCGCAATCGTCACCACAGATCTCAGAGCACGTCGTCGCCAGTTATTGATGATAAGGTCAATGCGTTCCCAGCACGTCTTGGCTCGTATTCACACAACTCAGCCCACACTTTCCTTGGGTCTGCCGCCGCGGCCGGAGATAATCCGTCCCGTCACTGGCACCTAAACCGATATTCCAAGATCTCTGACCCTTTGAAGAAGCATCTCCTCGCCGAGATGAACAATGCCGAATGGGAACTGCTAGATCAGCAAGAATGGAATGATGGGGGGGAGAAGATGGACGAAGCCGTCTTCATCAAGACGAGGCCAATGGACGGGAAGGAGTATGATGATGCGAGAAGCATCACGACACCTGGTGGAGAGGAGGAGGGGGCCCGGGGTAAGGGCAAGAGTGGGTGGACAAAACTCAAGAACCGAGAAAAGGAGTAGAAAGGGCGGCGTTACGGACACGAATCACGAACCAACAATGACGGGCATCTGCATGGAGCTGGGGGGCATACTTGGCCCAGCAGGAGGCTGGGAAATTGGCGTTGGAGGCTGTTTGCGGGTTAATAGAGAACGAGCGCAATATGCGCCTGCAGTGCTAGCCGTCGCCAGCACAATGAGCACGAATGATACCCCAGTCCATAGGATCGAGTCTTCATCCGCATCAGGCCAGCGCCAAGTGTCCAGGCTCCAGACTCCAGACCGGCAAGAGTGGAATGGAATGTGAGCAGCACTGATCACCGTGGACAGATAGATTAGGTCCACGCGGCTCTGTGGAATGCGACGAGAAAACGGACGTGGACGAGTCTTGGAGCAATCAAACCGTATATACAAGTATTCCAGCCGGACGTGCTTGGGATGTCCTTGGGAGGTCGTGTGGTCTGGATGTTTCCGTCTTGACTTGATCTTGGCCCTTGTCCCGTTGTTTCGTTTACGGCGGCGCCATGATCGCCGTCCAATGACCTTTATGCCCCTTTGGTCAATCGTGTTCGGATTTGTTCTTTGTCTTCCCCCTTGAATATTGTGGTTGGTGGGTCACTTACTCCATGGGGTCTTAGACTTCTTGGTTTGGGTTGTGCTGCCTCACCTTTTCCCTTTTCTCCCTTTTCTATCCCCCTGCCACTCACGTACTCTGTAGGAACTCACTTCAAGCTCCAGAGTCACCTGGGGTGCTTCCACACACACTCACACCCTCTCATTATTCATGCACACAGCGTCCGTCACCCTGACCTTCGCCAACCCTGTGATCTGTGCTCGCAATCGCCAAGAGCTTGACCAGCCCTCGCATTTCACAACCCCAGCGCACGCAAGTAAAGATCTCTGTCTCTCTGCAAACAGTAAGTGGATCACAAGGTGAGGGCACCGTTTGCACGTCACTTTAATTATGAAGAGGCACTGCCTTTCAAAGAAACTGTCCTTTCTCTTTGCACAATTTTAATAAAGAAAATAACCCTGCCCCCTTTTTCCTCTCCCTTCTCCCTATCCCTCCCTTCAAAGGTGACAGACAACAACGTTTCGGAAGCTTGTGCATGACAGAAAAAGACTATCAACCATATTGAAACAAGACCCACAATTTTCCAAGCACCCGCCGCGCAAGACACAGTACTCAGTATATCTTAAGAGAAGCCGGCGAGTCCCCTATCTTTTTGTGAGGAAGTAAAAAATACTGGTGTCGAAGATGAAGTGCGGTGGTAGGGTCGGCGCCCTGCTCGTTGTAGCTGCGAGTGTGGCTCTCGCCCAAAACAACAATTGCTATGAAGAAAAGGGCAATTGGTACTGCGACCAAGTCCAGGCCATCTCATACTCGAATTTCGGCACCGCGGGCCAGTACCAGAGGGTGTCGAGCATGGGAGCGAATGGGGCTTGTGATTTTGCAGCACAGAGCTATCAAGGAGGCATGGCGCCGATGGACGGAGAGGTAAGGCACAATCTAAATATTCTGGCTGAGAAGTACGATTTCGACTTACATCTGGTTTACTCGATAGGTGTCATGGCACTTCCGTGGGCCGATTCAGTTGAAGCAATTCGCATTCTACACTCCTGGCTCCGATAACACAAAGCGATCGCTGCACCCCGACCCTCAACAGCGGTCACACTTGCACAGACATCTACACAATCAAAAGGGTCACGGGGCCAATGAATTCGGTGGCGGAGGGCATGTGGAGAACAAGCGTGGTGTCGGAGACTGGGTCACGGCCACTATCAATGGAGAAGTCGTGTCATGGAAGAATCAGTACGCAGGGGCTGGCGCCGGAGCAGCAGCTGCAACACCTGCACCTGGACCAGGAAGTCCTGCACACCCTCCCCCTCCACCCAAAGCAAGCATGAATGCAGGCTCGGGCCAGTGGGGAAGACAGGCCTATTATGCTGCGGAACAAGGCATTGCGGATGGACTTGTCTTCTTGAACCACCACGGCGGTCAGGGCTCGGGTGTATTCGACACGTGAGTGATCGCACAACCTCTTTACTGAGTCTCACCTTGCTGATAACTTGATAGCGTTTGGGGATTGTCGCTATCGTACGCCTCAGCGGATAACAGTGCTGGCGTTTCGTCTCCAGTTCCTTTGGCAGACGTTTTGGTCCCGGATAACAGCGAGTACGTCATCATGACCGACCGTCCATGCTCGGATGGCTCATGTGGGACAGTCAGGGATGGAACTGTTGCATACCGTAAGTTCGGTCCGCCCTTTTTTGTTCAGAGGCCTTCGTCTAACAGGGTTCACAGATGGCTTCGATGGTCCTTCCAAGCTCTTTCTGCTTGAATTCAGTATGCCCCTGTCCGGCAACTCTGGCTTCAACGGCGACATGCCTGCAGCATGGATCTTGAACGCTCAAATTCCTCGCACAATTCAGTATGGAAGTTGCTCGTGCTGGAGTTCCGGCTGCGGCGAGTTCGATGTCTTTGAGGTTCTGGACCCTGGCAATCAGAAGTGCAAGTCTACCTGGCACGGGGTCAAAGCCAAAGGCGACTCGAACTGGTTCCAGCGGCCCATCAACGGATTCACAAAGGCCGCAGTAGTGTTCGACGGGAGCGCAGGAGCTGCACATATCGTGGTTTTGCCCGACGGAACAAACTTTACGGAGAGCATCTCGGCGGACATTGTGGCTGGGTTCGTCAACTCTGTTCAAGATCCAAAGTTGAACATTCACGTGGTTCTGGACAGTTGAGATTGTGACAGCTTTGAGAGAGTGGTTACGCCAACACCCTCGAGAGATTTCATTCATGTGAGCGAGCGAGTATGGGTCAGTTTCATTTTTCTTTCGGCCCTTTTTTTTTTATTTTAGTGCCTGTTGTCTCTATCCGCAATCAGTGAGAGGGATAGAAAGGCTTTATTGGTCACGGTTAGCACTGGCATTGGAAAGTGTAGACCCCGGGAGCAAAGAGTGTAGCAGTGTATATTAGGTACCAACAGAATGTATTTCTAAACTTGGAAAGAAGAAGGAGAGTCAGCCTCATTTCAGTGGTATTGCAGTAGAACGAAGGAAGAGGAACGTGGAAGATTGTGAGTGAAGGCGTGATTGGGTAAAGTGCACTTCCAGTCATTTACTCCTCGGAATACGGCAGAGCATTAAGCAGCCCGGCGCCACTCCGCACTCCACATTTCTTCATGCACCCGCGTCCCGTGTTCGTTCACCGATCCCCCCTATCCTTGTAGGCCCGTTTACATTCGTCAATGCCGTGAACTCGATGTTTTTGGTGACAGAGAGAATGGCGCCCAAGCAAAATCGCCCTTGGTCAAAGCTGAGCATGTGTCGAAAAACTGGCCGCCAGCCTTGTTTGCTCCAATCATTCCACCCTCTCTCAAACAGGTTCAGAGTCAAGTCGAGTCATTGCAATAGTCCTCTTCAATCTGCTTCGAACTTACAATCCAGCTAGGGATACGCGTCAAGGCTGACTAGGCCCATCTTGACCAACGGCCGTACACCCTGACTTTCTACCTCTGGACGCATCGCCGAGCACTCGTGTTGCTCCTGCGGCCTGAGCTCGGAAAGACCAGCTGCAATTTTCTCTTCCACTGCCACGATCATCTGATAGATGGCCTTGCGCTTCTTACGGTCTCTTGGCCGTGCCGGACCGGTCAGCCGTCGCCTCTTTACCTACGACGTAAGCTGGATATGGCTGTTCTGTGCAACCGACGGCACCAGGACCAAGGGATAGACGTTCCGGTGGAATGTCGACCTCTGCCCAGACAGATATGGCGATCTGCAAGCGTGCGCCTCTCTACCCTCTTCTCCACGTGGGGGCCAGTTCTTCCCCCACACAATACTCGATTTACCGTCTGAGTGCGAGGTGGAAGTCGACCTCTCGGAAGTTTCTGTGGTAAGAGCTGGACACCCAGACCCTGAGACGATAGCCGGTGTGATCATTGGATTCAACTGCGAAGCAATGTTCATCGACAACAATAACTGCGGACTTTTATATGTGAGGGTCCACAGGACAATGCACGGGGCACAATAACACCCATGCTGTCAGCCCACAAGGGGCCAAGATCGGTAGAACAGCCGTCTCCAATATCAGCTCGGCGTAGCAACGGCCGAAGGACAGTGTCCCGTCGGAGCATCTGGCCACTGAGTTCCACAAAGCCTACCAACCCCGCAAACGTCTATGGCCCGGATAGGGGATCCTGGAGATCGTCCACCAGGATAGACGTCGAGTCCAGGTTCTGATTCGACAACTCGACAAGCAAGCCAAGCAATTCAAGCCAATTTCTGGATACGAGATGCAACGGCGGAATTCGTCCTCAAACAAACAGCCACCAAGGTGGAACGTCATTGCATGCCCTGGACTCGCTGGTCCACCATCATACATATCATCATATGTTCGAACTGGTCTCCGAGTCTAAGAAGCGATGGAGAAGATCGTTGCCACTCTTTGTGCTCCTCTTCTTCGCTTCCTTCCCCATTCCTCATTCCTTAAATTGTCTCATTTGGTGAGTCTTTGTTCGTTCACTCGCCATTGCAGGGACCATCAGCAAAGCGATAGCACGCGACCAGGTTCCGACTTTGCAGACTGTGGACTGTGGACCAACATTATGGCAGATAACATCGACAACAAGGCCATCTCGGCACATAACGAAATCGAGAGCCTGAGCCTTCCTCCTACTTCGCACAAGTTCAGATTCTCGGAAAAGTCCAAGCACCAGGATGGTGATGTCGCCTTGAAGCTCTTCACCGATGCAGACGATTTACATATCCCGATTGACGAGGTGGAAGAAAAGAAACTCATCCGAAAGATCGACTTCTTGATCCTTCCGCTGATCGCTGTCAACTATGCGTTCTTCTATATCGACAAGACGACCCTGTCATATGCCGCCATCTTCGGCATCCGTGATGATCTCAACCTCCACGGAACCCAGTACAGTTGGCTCAGCAGTAAGTTGACCTGGGCACACATCGACGCCTTTGGACTGAAAAATGTTAGGTCTTTTCTACTTTGGCTTCCTGGCATGGGCATTTCCCACCAATTTCTTGATGCAAAGACTTCCCTTGGGCAAATACCTTGGTGTCAAGTACGTCGAGCCATATTCTTCTGAAAAATCCCCTTCTGCCGACTGACACAGGATAGTATATTCATGTGGGGTTTCTTCCTCATGCTGCAGGCTGCTTGTAACAGCTTCGCTACCCTCGGTGTCCTAAGAGCCCTTGCCGGCGCTGCTGAAGCCTGCTCGGACCCGTCTTTCATGCTCATTACCTGCATGTGGTACACTCGACGGGAGCAGCCACTGCGCATCGGACTATGGTACACGGCAAATGGTCTCGGCATTGCCCTAGGTGGCCTTCTCGGCTACGCCATCGGTCATATTAGAGGAGCGTTAGCGTCCTGGAGGTACGAGTTCATCATCATCGGCGCGCTGTGCTGCGCATGGGGAATTGTCATTGCGATCTTCATGCCTGACAGTCCCGTCACGGCTAAATTCTTGAACGATCGCGAGAAGAGAATTGCTGTTGAGCGGCTCATGAGTAATCAAACCGGTGTGGAATGCAAGATTCTAAAGGCATGCTAAGTCCTTGTTACACATGAGAGTCCCGGCTAACATGTATCTCGGAAAACAGCCCTACCAGATCTGGGAAGCCTTCACGGACATCAAACTGTACCTGTTCTTCATGCTGGGCGTTGTTGGAAACATACCCAATGGCGGCATCTCGAATTTCGGCACTCTCATCATCAAAGGTGACTGTGTATTGCCCGCACTATACGCGGCTGGGAATTGACACTCTACAGGCTTTGGCTTTTCAACCCTTGTCACCACACTTATGCAGATTCCATATGGCTTCTTCATTATATTGTCGATATTGACATGTACGTTCGCACGTCTTTCCACGTACCAGCGCAAAACGTACAGCACACTTTGGCTGGTCGAGCTTTACCTGTGACTCGATCCGTTCTCAAGCAGTCTTGCTGATTTTAGGGGTTTCTTCCAGGCGTCTTCTTGAATAATCGCTTCCCCAACAACAACCGGTGCAAGTTCATTTTGTTGTTCCTGTGCCCCAACATCGCAGGCGCCTTTGGGCTTTGCTTTGTTGACGAAAAGCACCACGTCGGCCGCTACTTCTGCTATCTGCTTACTGGGCCGTACAATGCGGCGTTTGTGATGATTCTGTCTCTCCAGATTGCCAACACTGCGGGGCACACGAAGGTATGTCGTTTGAAGTCCTTGGATTATGTCCTTTGGAGCGAAATTTCGGGGTTTTCTTTTGGTGGTATTTGGTCTACTTGACTGACAGTGACAATATAGAAAGTGGTCACCAACGCTGTTTTGTTCTTGGGATATTGTACTGGAAAGTAAGTCTTTTTCTCCCACAGTGAAGCTGAACAGTTGAGCAATACGACTAACTATGTTTCTTCCCACCAAAATAGCATTGCCGGCCCATTCTTCTACAAGACGAACCAGGCCCCTGAATACACCTTGGGCATTTGGAGCATGATTGTCAGGTATGTATGCACCAGCAAACCTCCCGACCTTCCCATCTCTTCCACAGGAGCAAGAGCGGCGGGAACTAACACCCAGTGATATACAAAAATAGTCATCTCCTCGAAGTCTGTATCATCGTCGTCTTTTGGGTCTTGATGAAGTACGAAAACGCACGTCGCGACAAGATTCAGGGGCACCACGAACGTGACCTCGACGCCACAGCGTTTGGCGACTTGACGGATCGGGAGAATCTGAATTTTCGGTACATCTACTGAGAGGGGGGAGAGATGAAAGGCAGGCGGCCAAAGCAGGGACAAGCAATTTGACATGGCGAAGCAAAGATATTGATACTTGGGGGGGGGAAGAAATAGAGAGATTTGTGGATGCTGGATATATCAAATAAATGAACAATCGATCCT
>WJFF01000172.1:138-14797 GCA_011800825.1 Fonsecaea pugnacius | reverse complement strand
GCTGCTGGGCAGTATTTGGTGGGGTGGAGAGAGAGGGTGACGGCAAGGTGGGAATACGAGTAAGTGCGAAGGGGGGCACGGGGGGCAAGGAAAACAGCAACTTGAGCTCTTCGGGTTGCTAGGGCGAGCCTCCTACTAGCCTGAGTTGGTGGGTTTGCCTAGTGGCTTATGGGGGTGCCTGGCCGTTGGGTGTTCTTTCAGGTGCCTGTTCCTCGTCCTACACACCCACTCTCACTGACTCACTTGGGGGGCGCCTTGCCTGCAAAATGCCCATCACGTAAAGCTACGTGGCTGCCCATCTCTCCACTACGGGTATCACCTACCTACCTAGGTACATTCGAGTAGGTACAGCACAAGTATGTTCAGCCTACCTAGGTAACCTACCGAGTACCTTTACCCGAACGAAGTACTTGTAGGTACCTACGATTATGTACCTAAGGTGCCTTAGGGCCTCAAGTAAGTCTGCGGGGGGATACTCAGCCTGGTGGCCTCGAACAAACAAAGCCAACAATGCCCGCTCGAGATTTTCTCCCTCCTCCTCCCTCCATCACTCGTCTCTCTGACTACGGGCATCATTCTTCACCACCTCTTAACCCTCGCTTAGTCTGCAGACCATCGTCTCGCCTAATACCTGCAAGCCATCAGCTTCATCTGAACCGTTATTCTGGTATGCTTTCAAATGGGCTTGAATATGCCTTGCCCGCCTTATTTTCCACAATGCATTTTCGCCAGCCATACCCAAGCCACGCCAGACGTGTTGACAACCACCAAACAATTTGCCATCTGAATTGTCACCGTCTTGCATCACCATCACCGTTCTTGAGTCGACATCTGTTGACCCTCTTGATTTCCTCCTAACCCGTAGCCCTCCGGTTTGGGCCAAAAAAAGACACGAAGCACAGCCGACCCGAACCCTCTGAATCACTGCTACTCTTCCCGTAGGTCCCGAAGTCGCGGTGAAGCCGGCCCACCATCTCCTCCTCTCTTGCGCTCATTGCAGAAAGAACACCGAGCAATCTCATTTTTCCTGCCGCATACCAGCCTCTTCGAGTTCATCACCAGAAAGCCGCCAAAGACGAGGAGCACCGGCGTCTGCTTCATTTCCCATGAAGTGTGACGGTCACCAACCAGCGGCAAGAGGCGCTGTATCACATGAAGGGGCCATGACGCACCCGCTTCACCAATCACGGGCATCGACACGGCGGTGGGCCATCAATCCGAATCTCAAGCCTCACTAACGGGAAATACCTTTGCTGAGTCCGTTCACCCGTGCATAAGCGCTGTAGCACCTCTTACGAGTCCTTGTACAGCCCCAAAATCCTGGCTTTATTAACGGCCCGTGACGTTGACGAAATCCTGGCAGGTGGTCCAAAGTAATAATTGCACAAAGGCAGAAGTCCCCAACAGTGGCTGAGCTCCACAAAGTCCGGCTTGAATACTTATTGGGTGACTGTTACAACTCGCCCAGTCCTGCTCCTCCGATCAAACTCATCGCCATCGAGATCGGATATAGTTGCAGATATAGGATTTCAAGAAATATAGTCACATGGTAGGGTGGGGAGCCCGCCTCACGTTGGGCATACACGCATAGGTAGAGACATGGGTTGTGCGCTAGGCCTCCGCCTCGACACAGACCGTACCAGACTCGTATGATGCAAAGCTGCCGGCCCACGTGCTAGCCTGATGTTGCGTCCAGGCGCCAGGTATTGCGTGAGTGTGCATGATGCCGAAAGTAGAGGGCACACAGAAATCCGTGCTGTTCACATTCTTCCCAAAAGCAGCAAAAAAAAAAAAAGAAGTTTGCTAGCTGGTAAGACGGGGACTTCATCGACTCCCTGAACAATACCTGGTGGTCATCGAATATCCTGTATAGTTTTCCTTTCGGCAATATTGTAACTATAGAGCATCAAAACATTTCGGCATTGAAACAAACATGGAAGGGGTATCTCTTCAAAAAAAACAAAGAAAACAGCACACATGCCGACCCAGACGGAGCCATGCAATATGTTTCACTCGCTCCCAAGCAATGCCTGAGCAAATAAATCAAAAAGAAAGTTGCAAGACCAGAAGAAATCCATCAGCTTTACCTCCATTTGCTTCCACTGGAATCGAGGGATTCCGATCCAACTCCCCGAGCAGGATGCGATCATTCACCAGGGCGCCCTGCGCCAAATGATCTCGGAGTGTATCTCATTGGTTGCTCGATGGGCTCATAGGTGATCTCTCGATTGTTGGTCCTTCCACTCCGTGGATGTGGCTCAAGAGTACCCTGTTCATGAGGGTGGCGGCCATCATACCCCAACGATGGTCCCATACTCTGAGCAGTGCGGTAATCGTTATCACCAAGTTGGTATTCTCTCGATGCACCACGCATACGGTTGTCGTGTTCGACATGCCGTTCTGGAATGTACCGCCTGCTGTCCAAGTAACGTGAGCCAGAACTATCCGTGGGGTTGTGATATCGATCGGGAAAGTCGTCGGCTCGAGGTGCATACCTCTCCGTACTCTGTTCCCTTACTTCTACATATCGTCTTCCGTCATGACTGTAGAAGTATTGAGGTTCGTAGGACGGTACTGAATATGCCGGGACGAAATCCCGCATAGCCTCAATTTGGCTATCGTAGCGGGCTTGGACTGCTCGTCCGGGAAGCTCCCCGTATCTACCATCATAAGCCAGCTCCCGAGTGATCTCAGGGTCACGATCTGGTGGCATCGAAGGGCTATAGCGGAGTTGTGCTGGAAGGTCCTCTGCCCACACAGGCGGCCGTTCAAGCTCTCTTATGGGCAGAGCAGGTCTTTGTCGGGTAGGAGAGACATGGCCCCCAGTGCGATTGCCCAAGCCCTCCCAGGTCTCACCCTGCTGAGGATAAGCATCAATCGGGTGCAGTCCCGGTATGCTGTGTGGTTGCTCCAAGTCAATTGGACGCGTTATCGCGCCAACGCCCTTCGCACTATCCGTGCCCGCGTCACCAACCAGAGGACTGAAGTTGTTGAGAAAATTCTCTACCGCTGCATGGGTTGCGGCTTGACGGACTTCCTCTCTCGACGACTCGATGTCGCTGGTTGGCGCTCTTGACTCCGAAGCCATTTCCCGCCGCAAAGAGATGTGGCTGGTGGTCTTGCTACCACCAGTCTCGGATGTTCCGTCGACCGAGGTACCGCCATCTCTTTGTAAAGACTCCCCGTATGAGAACCTCGAAGAGCTGTCTCCGTACGAATAGATCATGGAGCCGTGAGAAATCGGCCCTGGTCGCTTCCAGGCTTCCCAGCCACGTCCGGTCTCGAAAAGATGAGGGTGTTCTTCACGTCGAGTTGCAGATTTGCCTGAATGGCTCCTATCCATCTCGTCGCCAATTTTAGCTCCACCATGTGACCCTTGGTGGTATTGAACGATAGGGGCACTTGGGCGTGTAAATGTATAGGGTTGATAACGATGCCCGTATGCATCTTCATTGGTATACCCGGAGGTCTCAGATCTGGCAATCGAAGAGCCGGCGGCGCTACCACGGAGACGTCCTTTCTCAGGCCTTGGAGGGAGACGTCCAGTATTAAGCGAGTCCGTTTTCAATACACCCGAAGAACTGTTCTGATCGATATGTTGTGGTGGGTCGGTGAACCACTGTGATGATGAAATAGGTTGCGGGATATTGTAGGAACCCCTAGGTCCGCCCTCAGCCGATGACGGCGGGCCGCGAGGAGGGAAGCCCTGGCGAGCTTGCTGAGGTGGTTGTGTACTAGCCATACTGCCTGTAGCCTGGAGAGCCCAGGGGATGTTTGGATGTGGATCGAAGGGTGGTTCTTGGGGCCACTCGGCTTTCCAGTACACGATGCTGTTGCCGCTGCTAAGAGAGCTCGTATGTTTCGCAGCAAAATGCTGGATGACCGCTTCGAATGCGAATAGCTTTTGGGTGGTATCACACACGTGGCAGAGAAAAAGTTCTTTTCCGAATCTTTCCGCGTGAGGCTTCACAAATTCTTCATAGACCCATTTCATATCCTCAAGTTTTAATTTCCTGCAGGCAAGGGACGCCTCATCCTGTGGAAAGGCGGTCCCTTTGAGCTGGAGCATTCGATCTTCTTGGGCAACCACCTCGTCAAAGCGTTGTCGCACATGACAAAGGACCTCCGCAGCGAACTTGCTTGCAGTCGCCTTGGTCACCGCACTGCCATCCGACCACGTCAGATGGATAAAATCTTGCGCATATTTCTGTAGTTTTTCTCTTGGAGGGATCTTCAGTTCGGTCCACATGTGGCTTGTATTTGCCTGTGCCACGCGCTGCTCTTCCTCCAGTTGCTGGCGCTTTTGGATTTGTATCGTAGGATCGCTAAGTGAAATTTTGCTCTCTCGGTGTTCGGCGTCTGCACGTTGTGCAAGAAGACGCGGTTTCAATATCTCCCAGGCCTTGTCGTCGAGTGGACGTGAGATCAAGATCGCCGCCTGAAACGCATCCATATGCCACAACGTTGACGACTTTATAGGGGGTTCGAGGGCAAGGCAACGTCTCTCAATATCTTTACGGCGCTCAGTCCTTGTCTCTTTTGCCTCTTTCAGACTACGTTCGGTCTTTTGGCGCGGGAGACGCCCTGGCGTTTGGCCAGATGGCGCTAGAGGACCAAGAGCGCCGACGGCAGTCAGGGGCTGCTGCCCTGGCGCAACAGGAAAGGGTGGAAGAGGCCATGATTGTGTTTGAGCGGAAGGGTGTCTAGAATCTGCACGCGATCACTATTAGTTCTGCTGCGGACGAGAGCATCCAGAAGCTACTACGACTGGGGAAAATGAGACAATCCAAATATCCAAAAATCAAATCAAATAATCGCTTACCCTCAAGGATGCCGGGAGTGGAGAGTCCCGAAACCACATTGCCAGAAGAGGGTGTTCCGACGGCAGAATGCACAGACGGTTGTTGCACGTCGTCGAATATTTGCATAGGGTCTGCATGGCTCGTAAGGCTCATCAACGAAGTAACGACACTGTTTCCGTTGTGGCTTATGGCAATTGGCACCCTGGAAAATCCACCTTGGAGTTCGCACTGCTCGAAGCGCGCAGCGTCGCCGTTACTTTGACGACCCAGAGTCTCGAGGCCTTTATACCATTCGGCGACCGCAGCAGCACCTAAAGCCTTTACATCATGGAACTCGGATTGAAGTGCTTCGAACTGTGGCCGGAAGTAGTATTTGACCAGTTCCAGGTGGGGGGGCGGTGACTTCTGCTGGATTACCATGGATGGAATATAATTCAACTCTTGTGTCAGGATCGCGAAAGGCAAAGCAGGCCGTAGTGCCGAATAAGTAGAGACAATCAATTCTGCGTCCTACTGGAGATCAGACACTGCATTCGGTTCGGAGCAAGGATCTTACCTTTATCAACCTGGGTTGCAGACAACGGCCACAAGTCCTGACTCTAAATGGCCAGATAGGCCGAACACCATCTAATCCAGGCCCGGCATCCCAGGGTTCAGATATCGACAGGGGTTGATTGTGAGTCGTTTTCTTTCCACAGAATTGGCATGTGCGGCCTCGAACAAGTCTCCACATTTCCAGCTCTGTCATTTTGTCCATCGGCTTTGGAAAACCTTGAAGGAACGATCTTCGTGATGCGGCCCAAACAAGGTCCTGACTGCGCATGGTCAAACGCATGGACAGGCTAGATGCAGACTTTTGTGGCAGTAGACATGCGGGATCAAGAAGAGAACGAAAGCAGCGGTTGACGCAGATCAACCGTCCAAGAGAAATGGGATCAACAAAAGTGAAAATGTGCTGCAGAACTTCGCCAGGTAGGTCCGCCAGCATCAAGGGCCGGTGGAAAGAGGCTCGCTTGGGGCCTGCAGGAGAGCTGAGACTCTGCGTGCCGATAGAGTGCTTTCGCCGTTTACTCCGCTCCGTGTCGACGCCAAAGGAAATGGCTGTTGTGGGACGCTCCATTGCCACGGGTCTATACTCAAACTCGTGGGCAGAACGGTCTGCAAGGTCGGGAGACCTGGGTCTCTTTCGCGAGCCTTTCCAAGGAGCGAAAGTTGATCCATCGTTGAATTCCATGTCACACAGCTATGGAGACCATTTGCAGAAAATAAAATAGGAAATGCTCAACAGTTGAAACCTGTTTGAGAAACGAAAATATCAGCGCCAGGAGCTGGTAGCCAAGTGTGCTAGCCAGTCTGGGTCTGATGAAGAGAGAAAGAAAAACATTTCGAGCAGAGCAACTGCTTTGCTCGAACAACAGGCAGCAATGGTGTTGTGGTCGGGAGGAGCACGGCTTCACGGGACTCGTTGTGCCAGAACCTTTTCCTTGTCAATTCTGAAGTTGTCGGCACGACAGAGATCGACGAATCCTGGAGATATGGTAGTGCCAGAAAGCGGGACTCTTCAATCTCCAGACGCGCTTTTCATCGACCAAAACCGTGGGCGTCCGTGGCTGATGTGGTTGGGAAGGTATTCGGACTGGATCAGGAACAAACAAGGTTGAGCGGGTCAGTGGCGTAGCGTGGCAGCGCAAGTCGTCGCTGTGAACAGGCTGTAGAGGTCAAGTCGATATGTACAAGGCGATCCTAGATGCAAGTAAATGAGCATCAATGATCCCTTGTTGCTGCGTCTAACCTGGGCGCTGTAAACGATTGCGGTGGGGATGGAAAGAGGGCGCAGTTGCGAAGGTGAGAAGGAAGGGAAAGTGCAGCCTGTGGTCCCGAGTGCCAGTGCCTACAACGGCTGAGCTTGGTCACATGATGCTCTTCGGCTTTAGGGGCTTGGCATATGCCATCATCAGAACTACCAAGCTGAGGGACCATGTTGCTACCAGGACCTCGTACTCCAACTTCCAATGGCACTAAGCGACCAGGCAGAGTAAGCTGCCTTTTCATTCTTCATCGTTGCTATCCACGCTTTTCACAACTGAATCTTGTCTCCTCGGCAAAGTCTATAGCAGGTGTCTTTCTTTGATATCCTGATAAGATCACCCACGCCGCACGCAGTTCCTCTCAAAAAGAAGGGGAAGCAGACGCCAAAGAGCAGCCTGGTCTATTTGGACCATATTGACTCTCCGTCCTTTTCTGGGTAGCCATGGCTTCTCTCAACACCTCAACGAACGGCCCTTCGATCTCCAAGAGCTATCAGTCAATTGTCAATGCTCCTCCTCCAACCGGTCCCGCCGCAACCTCCCCTACCTACGGGCAATGGGCCGTCTTCTCAGTCTCGGCTCCGCTCGCGAATGCTTTCCAACAGGACTCGGGCAATAAAGAGAGCGTTTTGAAGGTACAAAGCACGGGAGAGGGCGAGCTTGTTGATCTGATTGACGAATTCTCCGATGGCCGCATTCAATTTGCTTTCGTCAAGGTCAAGGACTCCAATACAGGTCTCCCTAAAAGTGCCCTTGTCGCGTGGTGTGGTGAAGGTGTCCCTGAACGAACCAAAGGTTATTTTACTAGCCACCTGACTGCGGTCGCCAAATTGTTGCATGGTTACCACGTCCAAATCACGGCGAGATCAGACCGTGACCTGACCCCAGAGAGTATCATCCAGAAAGTCGCCGATGCCTCAGGCTCGAAATACTCTTCAAGCACCTCTACTGCGGCAGCCCCTCCACCAGTTGCTGCAACCAAGCCGACCATTGCCTCGAAACCTGTCTTCACGCCTACCCAGAGTACCGGGGTTTCAGCTGGCTATAATCCTGTAGTGCGCAATCTGCCCAAAAGAGATGCCCATGTGGATGAGGATGGTTGGGGTGCGGACGCTCCTCCGGTCACAAGAACGCAGCTGGAAAAAGTAGCGCCAGCCTATCAGCCTACAAAGGTCAACATGAGAGACCTTACTTCACAAAAGCCTGCTCCGTCGCCCTTCACTAGCAGTCAAGGGGACGATCGGCCTGAAGTGGTCAGGGGTGCATACCAGCCCATTGGGAAGGTTGACATTGCGGCGATCCGACGTCAGGCTAAAGAATCAGGCAACTTGAAAGACGACAGGCCGGAACCTGTCAAGGGTGCGTATGAGCCGATTGGCAAGGTTGACATCGCGGCCATTCGCGCCAAAGCGCAGAAACCTGAAGACTCAACCGGCTTTTCGCGGCCGCCACCTGTGTCAAGCCCATCGACTGGACCTTCGGAAGAGTCAGAAATACCCACTCGTTCGCTGGCAGAGAGATCGGCGGCCTTTTCGCAAGGGCCTGAACGTCTGACATCTCTTCCAAAACCTAAAGTTGCCAACAAGTTTGGTGGTGGCTCAACTTTCACTGGGACCAAAGCACCTGTGCCCGGTGGTTTCGAGGCCAAACCTGTGGCGCCAGCTGCACCCGTGGGAACGGCGAGTAGAACATTCGCAGATCAAGGTGGGAAAACGCCAGCCCAGCTGTGGGCTGAGAAAAAGGCTCGTGAGAGAGGCATGAGCGGCTCTGGTGAACCCCCAGTGTCGCCTTCTGGGTATGGCGGACAGTCCCCGGTCCTCGCCCAGAAGAGTGGGGATAGCGGCTGGAAAAGTGGCTATACAGGCAAGACGTGGGCGCCTGTGCAAACTACGCATACTGGCCGCAGCAGCCTTGGCCAACAAGTGACGGGCGAGGGTATGAGAGCGGTCGAGGAAGAAGAGGCTCCCACTTCTGCAATCGGGGGAATCAGCTCGATTCGAGATCGCTTTAGTGGAGCGCCTCCGATGGGAGCTCCAGCATCGTTTGACCGAACACCGCCCCCTGCTCCGGAGCCCGATACAAGCAGCAAACCCAACCGTGGCATTCCAATCCCAGGCCTACCCCTATCGCAACCTAGGGAGGAAGAGGAAGAGTCTGCACCAGCGCTACCTCCACCGCCTGCACAACCACGAAGTCCCAGCCCCGATGAAGAGCCAGAGCCGCCTCGTGGCTCTCCTATTCGGATCGCCATGCCAGTCAGCGCCTTAGCGGCTGTTGCTGACGCGCACGAGGAGCAACTGTCCCCTCCGCCCGTGCTGCCAGCAACCTCCATGGCGCGGGCCATTCCCCCACCCGTGGCGAGAGAGGAAGATGATGAACCAGCCCAAGGCCCCGACTTGGGCAGAACAGCGGCAGTGGCTGCGGCAGCTACCACGCTGGGCGCTGCTGCTGTACAGTCTGCTCCAGTCCCCGAGCCTGCAGCTGGAGGTGAACGCGCTCGGGCCGAGTATGACTACGAGGCAGCTGAGGATAACGAAGTATCACTACGTGAAGGTATTACCTTTCTCTTTGCCGAGAGACAGAATTGTTGCTGACCATTCTAGGTGAACTGGTGACGGACATTCAACGAATCGACCCAGACTGGTGGTTGGTCAAGAATGAGGCAGGACAAGTAAGTCAGCTCTTCCAAGGAAGAGTACTAGTGATGCTGATGAGGATTCAGACGGGCCTAGTTCCCAGCAATTATCTCACACTCGTGGATGACGATGCTGGCGGTGCTCCTGCTGCTGCCCCTGCGGCAGACCCAATTTCTCCCCCACCAGCTCCGGCAGCTGCTGAGGCTAAAGGGCCGACAGCGACTGCGCTCTACGACTACGAGGCTGGGGAGGACAACGAATTATCATTCCCCGAGAACGCAATCATCATCAACGTGGTAAGTGTCGGCCTGACAGGAGTGTCCACTTGAGTTCCTGCTGACGAAGGACCCCTTTAGTCGTTCCCTGACGAAGACTGGTGGCATGGCGAGTACAACGGACACACTGGTCTTTTCCCTGCCAACTATACAAAAATAAATGACTGAATGCGAGGAATGCATGGGAAAATTTTGGCATTCCGAGAATAGACAATCCGTAGACCAAGCGGAACGGAAAAAGTAGTTTTCTAGCCAGATCCGCAGTCTGTGTCTTACTACATGCAGCACAGATCGAATGACGCAAGGAAAAGAATTTTTAATAGCGGTACCATTGCGAGAAGATCGTGCATGGTTGGCAGATGAGCGAAAGAGGGGCGGAGGGACGAAGGCCAGTGAAGTGATGGTAGCACCAGGGGGCTGCGAAAAAGTTGGATTCCTTTGGAGGACGATGTCGAAGGCGGTGACCGAGAAGAGTTTAGAAATATGCAGCTTGTCTGCAGCCTTTCCCAATTCTGCCGCGTCCAACGCCTCTTCTTTCCCCAGACTAAAATTTTCATGGTGATCTAAGGTTGACAAGGGCGAAGGAAAAAAAAAAACCGACTTGTTCACGCAACAGGGAGAAATTTTTCAAGGGGGTTGCGTAGATCGAATGGCTAGACGGAGGGTGGAAGATGGATCTTGGGAGCATGCTGAGACCAAGTAAATCAGTATTTTTCGTAGTCAAGAACAGTTCTCGCACATTCAAACACCTCAGTATTCTGTGTTTTGTATAGCTCCAGTGAGGGAGATCGAAGAAGCAGCCGAGCAGGAAGAGAGAAAAACTGTTATCTCTGAATCCCACACTGACGTCTAAGGACCCAGATTGCTTTGGCTGCAGCTTATCGATTGGATCCCGCAATCTGAAAGTCTCGCGCGGCCAGCCGCACTTTTTTTTGCTCCCCCCCAGTCAGTGTTGGGGCGTGTGAGTCGAGCTTCATTTTCTTGAATAAATCTAAACACGGTGACTCTTTCAGACTTCTCGAGCAAAATAACACTGCCTTGAGCTGGTTTTGTGCTGCGACTGAGTGGAACCCTCGTTCCTCCTCTCCTGCCAGCAGCAACCCAGTCAACTGGCTCGACCGCAATGGCGGCGACCACGCGAGCTCTTCGCCAGGCCAGCAGCATTTTGCTCCGCGACTACGCACCTATCCCCCGACTCTCTGCACGATCATTCTCTACTCGAACGCCCTCCCTCGCTGTCCGACAACATCTAGTAAACCCAAAAACGCCCTCATGGCAGCAAGTCAAGAGATTCACAAGGTCTACAAAACGTCGTGCTCTGGTGCAAGAGGCTCCTCGCCCCGAGGCCTACCTGGAAAGCGGTGCTATTGACTATGGGAAGAATCTGGTCGATGTCAAGAAGGTCATAGTTATCGGCAGTGGTGGTTTGAGTATAGGACAGGCAGGAGAGTTTGACTATTCTGGTACGTGGTCGCCAAGGGCAGAGTGTTATGACTCAGTCCGTTGCAAAATTCTTCCAAGCCATATGAGCCAAGTGGCATGTGGTGGCAGCAATCTTGGGTCACAAACTCACAGCTGCAATAGGGTCACAAGCGTTGAAAGCTCTCAAAGAAGCTGGCGTCAAATCCATCCTCATTAATCCTAACATTGCGACCATACAAACCGACCACAAGCTCGCCGACGAGGTCTACTACCTTCCAGTCACCCCCGAATATGTAACCTACGTCATTGAGAGAGAGAAGCCGGATGGCATTCTGCTCACGTTTGGTGGACAGACCGGCCTTAATCTGGGTGTCAAAATGAACAAGATGGGTATATTTGACCGCTATGGCGTCAAGGTGCTGGGCACCAGCATCAAGACTCTCGAGACCAGCGAAGATCGGGACCTATTTGCAAAAGCTCTCAACGAGATCAATATTCCCATTGCTCAGTCCATCGCTGTCGGCACCGTCGAGGAAGCCCTTGACGCCGCTGAGAAGGTTGGATACCCGATCATCGTCCGCTCAGCCTACGCACTTGGTGGCCTGGGATCGGGTTTTGCCAACAACCCCGAGGAGCTTAGCAACCTGTCTTCCCGGTCTCTATCTCTGTCGCCCCAGATCTTGGTCGAGAAATCCTTGAAAGGCTGGAAAGAAGTCGAGTACGAAGTGGTCCGCGATGCTGAGGACAATTGTATCACTGTCTGCAATATGGAGAACTTTGACCCCCTGGGCATTCATACTGGAGACAGCATTGTCGTCGCCCCTAGCCAGACCCTGAGTGATGAGGAGTATCACATGCTGCGGACAGCGGCGATCAAAATCGTCCGCCACTTGGGGGTGGTCGGTGAATGCAACGTTCAATACGCACTGCAACCCGATGGTCTCGACTACCGCGTCATTGAAGTGAATGCTCGTCTTTCCCGCTCTTCGGCGCTCGCATCTAAGGCAACCGGATATCCTTTGGCGTATACAGCTGCGAAGATTGGCCTGGGCCACACCCTGCCCGAACTGCCCAACGCCGTAACCAAGACGACCACCGCCAACTTCGAGCCGAGCTTGGATTACATCGTCGTCAAGATCCCTCGTTGGGATCTGTCAAAGTTCCAACACGTGAAGCGCGACATCGGCAGTGCCATGAAATCTGTGGGAGAAGTCATGGCCATCGGTCGCACATTTGAAGAGTCCTTCCAGAAAGCCATTCGGCAAGTCGATCCCCGGTATGTAGGATTCCAAGGTGACAAATTCGACGATCTCGACGATGTTCTTCGCAACCCTACCGACCGAAGGTGGCTGGCTGTTGGGCAAGCCATGATCCACGAGAACTACTCAGTGGACAAGATTCATGACCTGACCAAGATTGATAAATGGTTCCTCTACAAGTTGCAGAACCTCAAAGACACAATGACGGAGATCCAAGAGATTGGTTCTCTTAACGGCATCAAGCACGAGCTCCTGTTGAAGGCGAAGAAACAAGGCTTTTCTGACAAGCAAATCGCCATGTACGTCAAATCCACCGAAGGAGAAGTTCGAGCTCGGCGACAAAAATTCGATATTCGACCTTGGGTGAAGAAGATCGATACGCTTGCTGCTGAGTTTCCCGCCGATACCAACTACTTGTACACAACGTACAACGCATCATCTCACGACGTCACCTTCGAAGACAACGGGACCATCATTCTTGGATCTGGAGTCTACCGGATAGGGTCTTCGGTTGAGTTCGATTGGTGCGCTGTTAATGCCACACTTTCTCTCCGCAAAATGGGCCAGAAGACTGTGATGATCAATGTAAGTCAACCAACAATTTCCTCTCGCATTTCTTTTACAAAAGGCTTCTATTAACTGTTTTCTGCGTCATAGTACAACCCCGAGACCTACAGCACCGATTTCGATACCGCTGATAAGCTTTACTTTGAAGAGCTGTCGTATGAACGGGTGATGGATATCTACGAACTCGAGAATGCTTCGGGCGTGGTTGTTAGCGTGGGAGGTCAACTGCCGCAGAATATCGCACTAAGGCTACAAGAGGAAGGCAAGGCGCACGTGCTTGGCACCAATCCCATTGATATCGACAAGGCCGAAGATCGTCACAAATTCTCGCAGATCCTCGACTCGATCGGGGTGGATCAACCCGCGTGGAAAGAGTTGACCTCGGTGGCAGACGCCGAGTCTTTCGCTGACTCTGTGGGTTATCCTGTCCTCGTCCGACCGTCGTATGTTCTTTCAGGTGCTGCCATGTCCGTCATCTACACGCACGAAGAGCTGAAGGACAAGTTGGAATCGGCCTCGGCGGTCTCCCCCGACCATCCTGTGGTGATTACCAAATTCATCGAGGGTGCTCAAGAAATTGACGTCGATGCTGTCGCATCAAAGGGAGAACTCATTCTGCACGCTGTGTCTGAACACGTCGAAGCGGCAGGCGTCCACTCCGGGGATGCCACTCTGGTTCTCCCTCCGGCAAATCTTGATGAGAAGGTAATGGCTCGTGTCAAGGAGATTGCGCAAAAAGTCGCCCACGCTTGGAACATCACCGGACCCTTCAACATGCAAATCATCAAGGCAGATGCAGCCGGTGAAGAACCTGCTCTCAAGGTCATTGAGTGCAATCTTCGTGCTTCACGGTCGTTCCCTTTTGTTAGTAAAGTGCTTGGAACCAATTTCATTGACGTTGCGACCAAAGCATTGGTTGATCAGGATGTACCCGAACCTCAAGATCTCATGGCCGAGAAGCGCGACTACCTGGCCACCAAAGTTCCACAATTCTCCTGGACTCGGCTGGCGGGCGCTGACCCTTTCCTGGGTGTTGAGATGAGCAGTACTGGTGAGATTGCGTGCTTTGGAAAGGACCTGATCGAGGCGTATTGGGCATCTCTCCAGTCAACCATGAACTTCCGTATGCCAGAGCCTGGCGAGGGAATCCTGCTCGGTGGATCCACTGAGCTTCCAGAGCTCCCCAAGATTGTTGAATATCTTCAACCCCTTGGTTACAAGTTCTATGCGGCAAGCCAGAATGTGAAGGAGCATTTGGAGAAGTCTGGCGCATCGATTGAGGTGATTGAGTTCCCAACCACGGACAAGAACGCGCTGCGACAAGTGTTCCAGAAGTACGACATCAGGGGGGTTTTCAACCTTGCAAAGACTCGAGGCAAGACGCTCGTGGACGAGGATTATGTAATGAGAAGGAACGCTGTGGACTTTGGCGTCCCACTGTTCATGGAACCCAAGGTATGGATCACCCTGCCCTTGCGATTGTGTGGCGATTGACTAATTCCAAACTTACAGACTGCATTGCTCTTTGCTCAATGCATGAATGCGAAACTTCCTCGACAGGAAGGAATTCCCCCAGAGGTCAAGAGCTGGAGCGAATTTGCTGGTTCGAAGATGATGTAATAACAAGGAAAGTCGAGTCTTACACTATACAAGAGGGAGGGAGACTTGGTTGGATTTGACGTGGACTGCCATGGGATCATCCGGGGAGCAATTGTGACACAGAACCAAAGGTCTACAACAGACGCAAAAGTTTTCTAGACTAGAGAGGTACAGAGGATGGCGCCTGAGGAGGCATGGAGGCACCGAAGGTGACTCTTGAAAGGCGTCCTTTTCCCACGAGTTCCGTGGCGACTAGAGGCATTAAAAGAGCGAGCAGGATTTCATTCATGC